>VZRH01008009.1:521466-546466 GCA_013397555.1 Urocynchramus pylzowi
AAAAATAAAACTTTTAAAAAAAAAACAAAATTTTTTTTTTTTTTTTTTTTTTTTTTTTTTTTTTTTTTTTTTGTGGAGGGAAATGTGTTAGCAGCTGGCTGTTGCGTGACAGTCAGGAAAGAGTGACAGAGATGAAATGAAGCTGGATTGGAATTGCTTCTTCAAACCCTTGACATTTGTTCCTTTCTTTCCTGGCTCTGATCTACACGATATACATAGTTGTTGTTGTTGTTTTTCCTGCTAATAACAAGACAGTGCAGCGCCGGATTAGAGACTGAGTGAGTGAAAAATGGGACTAGTGATAAGGCTTTCCCTGTGCCTGGGGGGAGGCTCATTAAGTGGGAGATCAGATCGCTACAAAATACATACATGAATAAAACCAACGGCTAACAAAAGTTCTCTCTGCAACTTGCTGATGGAGAATGCGTTTGATTCAGCACACTCGGGTCTGGGAGGAGGCTTTGCTGCTCGCTTGACTGCCGAGTTTGGACGTGTCACTTGGCCTCGGTGCCCAGCACGGGTGTTGGGGCGGGTGGATCTGCTGTCAGCACCTGCATGGGGCTGGGTCCCACTGAAAAACACACACACACAGACGCAGTGCAACAGGTCCCTGCCTTCCCTGCCGCCGTCCTGCTCCCTCCAGAGACCTTTCGCCTTTTGTCAAGGGCCCACATTTATGACTTGATGAAAACATTTGTAATAGATCATCAAATACTGATACATTCTGCGGGACAATATCCCATTTGTTAAATATAAATTAACATTAACACAGATCCCCCGTCGCAGAAAGGCAAAGGGTTTTGACACCTTTTCAGCAGGACAGGCCGGGCCCCAGCGAAGAAAGCCGAGGGCCTGTAAAGGAACTTGTCCCGAATGGTGATCCTCAGGCTCTTGTGTGACAAGGTACATAGTTTCTATTGAGGAACAGGCAGATTATCGGTTACTATAGTTTCCCTAATGCTCAAATGGAGTTGAGGCCTAAGCTGAACAGAATAGGTTAAAAGGTGCCGATGTTTGGGCCTGCGAAACCACATGTTGAGAGTCAGAGACCAAACAACACAAAGAGCACATCTCTCCGGTCTTTGATGTCTTCTCTGAGGGACGCGGAGTGAGAAAAATGTGGCCGTGCCCCCTGGCCCAGCGGCCGGACAATGCGGCAGTGTGGGAGCGCGGGGGCCGCGGCTCTCCGGCGGAGCTGGGCTTCTGCTGGGCCTCGGCAGAGCCCGACGGCACAGCCCAGCAGAAATCCCAGCAGAAATCCCAGCAGAAATCCCGGCCACCGCCACACACCGCTTCCCTCATCGCTCCCCTGTGGGCCTGCACTGTGGTCTTAAACATGCACCAACTTAGGAAGTTGAAGCACTAAGTTTTAGACTTAATTTGTTGTTTTCTGCATTTGTTTCCATTTAGCCTGCTCTTTAGCATTTCCTTTGTGTTGCGTGCTTTAAAAACACTTCTTAGCACTTCAGCTAGCAGCTTTTTATTTGCCTGCGTGCCTCAGTGTCTGCTCTGAATCCACTGTGGAGTTGGTGCAGCGGCTGCTCTGTGCTTCCTGCATGAATCACTGATTCTGCTCTTTTTTCCATTTGCAAGTACACAGTGTTTTTAAGCAATTCATATTCACCATAAAAATGTTCCATGTAGGATATCCCCTGATAGCACAAGTGATGCTTTTGCATTTTTCATAAGCAAGATTAAAATACCCACTCCTTGTGCTCACGTTGTAGGTCTCCTCTGTTCTGCTGCAACTCAGTTTAGTATTTTAATTTTTTATTAAAACTCTCATAAGCAAGATAAATGTGCATTGGCACTAAAGGGAGACTGCCAGCTTTGATAGGTTATATTGCCTCATTTTGCTGCTGCTCTTTAAGTATTCCAGCACTCAATGTCCAAGTATTATGCAAAGCAAAATTAATCAGCACCTGCATCTTTTAAAATAATAGAATTCATGAATTCTAAAGTTTTATCAGCGTTATTGTAATTCTGATTGTCGTCAGTTCTTTATACCATTATAGAAAAATATCTAATTGTAACAACTGTATTCCTATAGTGAACATATTACTTGAATTCAAACCCTAACAATGGCAATAGGATAACTGTCCTTGAATTTGAGCCTTTTGTGATACATCAATAGGCTTACAATGTGCTGAATTAGCAGGCATATTAATGGGCAGATGCAGCACCAGCCCATTCTTTTTACCCAAATCTTCTTATGCAAATACCCCATGAATCCAGTTCAAAGAGCTAGCTTTAAAATGAGCTTCTACACACATTCAGATGGGTCCTTTCACAACTGCAATGGGACTTAGATAGAAAGTGACATGAGAAAAGTTTAGACACTTGTTTTTATAACTGAACATGATCTTGTTATCATAATCTGATACTGGTAACTGGCATGGTCTGGTTGTAGAATTTTAAGCCTTTAACAGAGGGAGATAATCTAGGCCTTTGTGCTACAATGTACTGAATCCTGCACTTGGTGAAAGCTATCAATGAGAATCGCAGTTCATGCTTTTTCAAACAAAACTTTTTCATGGTAAAAGCTTTTATCCTATGATAATTACTTAACTGATTGTAGTGGTTCCTTTAACGTCAGTGAGCTCATAACAAGGACACATAAAAAAGGCTACGTTATTTTAGAATAAATAAATTATCAAATAAACAGTTTTTGTTTGCTTGTTGAACTAAATGGTAATGAGGTCATTATTAAAAATGCTAATGCACAGCAGCATGGCTAGTAAAAGTTAATGTGTTTTATGATCTTTCTTTTGTTTGCTCTGTTTCTTGTGATTGTTTCTCATCAACAGCATGTGGACAAGAATGGTTTAAATGATTTAATTGCAAATTCAGGAAAACCTGCCAAAGGAAAAGAAGGATAATAGTGTTATGAGACTGATAATGTTGAAGCCCCTTCCTTTGGAGTTGATTTTAAATTTGTCTGCAATTTCAATCAAAGCCTATGGTTTTCTAGGTAGTAGATTGGATTTTTTTAAACTGCATCTTAAGAAATCCAAAAGCTGGTGAGAAGGAATTTCATGTTGACATTTCCCATACATGCTGACCAAGCTTCATTAAAGCAATGCTTCCTACAGAATATTCTATAGGAAGCATAAAGACAACTGAGAATCGATTCTCAGCTGGAGCAAATTGGCATAACTAATTGACTTCTGTGGATCTGGTCAACACTGTTTCAGCCTTGGCCTGTGTGTAGAGTTGATAGATGTAGATAATTTAAACTACATGAGATTATTGCAAAAAATGAGAGGGGAAATAATCTGCTCTTTTATCATTGCATTTAGGTAATCATAATGTATGTTAGACTAGTCATGTACAGCATTATCACTTGGTTTATTCTTCATAATTTTTTTCTGAAATGATTATTTATACTGTGTTCTGAAGCATTAATGAGGTGATTCTTGTACCAGGAACCTTGGTGCAAGAGATGAACATAAAAGCCAGCATATCTCACGCAGTTATTTTTAGACTAATACAGGGATTTCATGTAGGATTTCATGTTTGTAGTGGTAAAAATGTTATGAGTTGTGCTTGATAGCCTTCATGAAGGAATGCTTTATTACATAAGAGTTCCAGATTCTTCTTCTAGACACTTTGTGTTTCAGTGTTAATTAGCAACGTTATTTTGGGACATAAAATATTTGGCCAAAACTTTGATCTTTAGTGTTGTTTTCTATTTTCTGTGAACCTGGAAGAGAAAACTTACATGCTGAAAGAACATGTCAAGTTAATGTATGGGTACATAGAGAGCCTTATTCTGAATTCTGATATACGTAAGTCACCCCTGTCTCAGAAATTTATCCATCACCATTGATTTAGCTTTATCACTCTTTGGCTTTGATACTTAACTGCTTAATTTTTTTTTGGTTTGGTTTGGTTTGGTTTTTCTGGTGGTTTCTGTTTGTTGGTTGGCTTGTTCGTTTTGGTGAAGTTTTTTTTGGTTTTTTTTGGTTTTTTTTTTTTTTTTTTTGTTTTTTTTTGGGTTTTTTTTGGGGAGGGGGGAGGGGGGTTTGCTTTGGGGATGAAGCTGATCAAATGAAGTTATGTTTTCTTACCCTTTTTGCCGTATCTGGTATTGTTTAATCACAGTCTGGAAAAAGATGTGGAAGGAAATCAGTGAAGGAGAACCACTGAAGGGGTGAAGGTCAAAGGAAATGCAGGAGAGAAGCATAAATGGGCTAGAACAGTAAAATGCCTGGAGGGCAAACTGCATGGTAGAGCAGTGGAAGGAGAGAAAGATGGGGAATCATCTAGAACATCAGTATCAGACTGCCAAACTGTATGTTATATAAAAGAGGAAAGGAAATTTTGTGTAAATTAATGGCAGATAGCATCATCTAGGGAGTAGAACAAATGAAAGGAAACTTGGAATTTCTCAATAATACGTCATGTACCCGTTACTTTACTGCAGTTCACCAACACAGAGTTCATGTTTCACAATGTCAACAGTAACAGCAGACAAGGTACAGCAGATTGTACAAGCAAAATTAATTTGAATGAGCTTCAATCTCATTAATGTGTCTGTTGGGCTTCAATAGTAGAGAACAAAACAGGAGAAGTCAAAAATTAAGTGTGTTGGTTTTAGAATTTATTTTTTGAGGAGTGGCTGTGAGCATGTTTTTTTTAGGAAAGCAGAATTTTAATGTTCTGGCATGAAAAGAAAATCCTTGACTCCTTTTACTCATGGAACAGATATTCTCTGAAGAAGGAGTTTCATTATGGTAAAGGCTGTCTGCAGTTTTATGTCAAATTTTCAGAACAAGTTTTAAAAGATGTGCACTCTTTCTGTAAATGAAAACTGGCTAAAATATTTGCAGCCAAATCATATTTGGATATTTTGCAAATTAAATGTAATGTTTTGACAGTGTGAAATAAAAGCCTTTCATTTCTAGATGGCATTTTTCCATAAAAGTGAAATTAATGTATCTCAGAGAGAAAAGGGTTTCAGTATCATTCCTTGCACTGCTCTTGTTGACTTTTACACGTTTTTGTACTTTGAGAAACTGGGATAAGTATGTATTTTGGTGCTTTGAGGAACTGGATCCTACAATGTTTGAGATAAGCCTTAGTTTGTCCTACAGACAAAGCTGAAATTCATCCCCAAGAGATTCAAATTCTTGATTTTGTCTTTTTGACATCTGGCGCTGAAAGAATAGTTTCATGCCTGCTTTTCTATTTCTTTTTGTGCACGGGAGGATTAATTTTTTTTTTTTTTAAATGCTCATTTTTCAAATCTCCTTCCAGGGAACAGTTTGGCATGCTTTGGGCCCTCTGAGCAAACCAGTGTTTTCTAACTACAGGTGTTCACCCAGCAGTAACATTGCACGGCACTGCATTCCAACCAGAACAAAAAAATGAATTATACTCACAAAATATGCCAATGTTCCCAGTCTTGTGCCTTCATCAGGGATGAAATGTTAGTATACTCTGCTAAATCCAAGTCAATGATAAAAGAATCATGAGAAATGTGAATGGAATTGTTTTTCTGCCAGGTGGAGTGCAATGAGGCTTTACTGTTTGATGAACATCTGTAAATACCCTGGATTCCCCCGCTGCCTCCATGCTGTGCAGGTGGTAATGCTGGTGCTTTCTCTCGAGCATCACCAGAGTTGTTATCATTACACTCAGTTTGCTGCAGTCTTAGAGCTTCTCTCTTCTTTTCTTACCTTCCAGGTATTAGATGTGCAATACCCTATAGCAAATACAACTGCAGCCTAAGTAAATCTCACCTTTTCTCTGTAATTTCAGAGCAGAATTTTATAGCAAAGCCAGCATTCCTCCCATTAAAATGCCATTGGAGGGATTTCTGTATGCAGGGAACACCTCAGAACTGACTGCCCTCTTCCAAGTCATATAAGAAGTTGGTGATAAATTTGACAATGCAACCCAAATCATCTTGTTCAGCATGTAGTTCAGCTTCTGTCTTTCACTTATACCTGACAGGTGGAAAATAACAGAATTATTTCCTTAGAAATAAGTAACTTCTGCTTTCTGGGATGTTTATCCTAGTAGCACTAGGGATTTACATGGAAGTGTTAAGCATGGGATCAGATTAAAAGCTATCATGTAACACTATAGGTTTTTTCATGGATATTGGTATAACTTTTGAGTCTGCATGTAAGCACAGTGCTATTTGTGCCTGAGGGATAAAGTAGTAGCAGGGGAGAAGTTCCCTGGATACACTAGCCTTTTTCTCTGGAAAATACTAGGCACACTAGGAGAGGAGCTCAATCACTGATTTAAATATAAGGCAGGTATGATTTCATGAGATCACCATGGTCATGGGGCTTTCTTTGTCTTTCTTCGTGCTCTGGTTTAGTTTGAAATATGGGTGGAGGTGTCCATAAGTGGTCAGACCCATTGGAGATAAAAGCACTGGGACAGTAGGTCTGTGTTAGACCAACATCACTATCAGATGTGAGGTCTGGTGCATGAATGCCAGAGAGGCATAAAATAGCTTGGGTTGGACCCGAAGATCACCCAGTTCCAGCACAGTTAGCTCACAAGGTTTAGGGAAATAATTGCTTCAGTGCTTGTGAAAGCCCTACAGATGCATGGCTGCTAGGGTTAGATTTAGTCTACAACTACAAATGCAGAGTGACAGGGAGAAGAAGGGAGATTGGCTTCTTAATCCATTGTCTCTAAAATAGGATGGAAAATAAATTTGAACATGTTAAAATAATTCAAATTACTGAAAATACTCTGTTGAGTACTGAAAAACATGTAAAATTATTACTGCTCCTGAGGCAGACTATAAATAATATTACTGTATTGGCTGAATCCAAACATAAAATATTTTCTCCTTGCTTTTTAAAGCCATTGACAGATACAATAGACACCACAAGCCAACTCATAATCTTGGGTTTAAGATTTAGATTTGTTCTAGATGTTAGAATTAGCCCTGGTTAGAATACATGATAGATTTCTATTTTAGCAGAGAAATATCCCCTCTTCAGAAGAAATCCCCTTCTTAAATCATCTAGTCTGTGACATCCCCTTAATCCCTTTATTTTTCTTGAATTTAGCATAAATACTTCCCTTTCTTCCACCTCCATCTGTTTGTTCTACTTTTTTTGCCTTGGTTCCTGTCAATGATGCATGGAGCTCTGTTTTCAGTCAGAAGGGCATTAGCTAAAGCAGTAGTTTCCCAGAGTTGGTGCCAGGGAAGTAGACTGAATGTCTTGAGAATGGTGAAAGACATAAATATACAGGGACACATATTGATCTGTATGCATGCAGGAGTGGAGATGGATGGGTGGGTAGATGCACACTCACACAGATAAATAATACAGCCAGTGAATGTACATACACATCTATTGGAAAAGTCAGAGAATTCTAAAATGCTCTCACTAATAGTCTGGTTAATGAATACAAATGCAGTGCAAACTCAAGCAAGCTTAATGCTTACAATGGTTTGTTCCCAGGCATCTACGGAGTGGTAAGGAGGGGAATTAACATAGGATTATCATATTTTACACATAGACATACTTGCCAATCCTTTTAAGAATACTTTAAGGACAGATCTAGCGTCTAAGTATTTGGAAGTAAGAATCACTAAATATAGACTGTGCAAACCACTTAGCCATAATTCTTTTAGGTTACTTGCTGTATGACAGAACTGTGTGTTCAGTTGATTTCTGAATAATGAAATAAGCCATTTTAATTTTTAAATGTGGGAAGATAGCAGTCTATAAGCTATCCTAAATATTTAAGAAGGTTTCATTTGATTAACTGTGCTATATTTGGCACTATGAGGAGCTATCCACAACTTTAATACTATCAAAAATTGGTTCTGAAAGTGAATGGAGAAAGAGATGTGTGTCTACCTGAGTTTCAGGATTCAGCACATTTGTAAGGCACATTCCACAGATGTTGGAGGTTTTATGCAGGTACAATCACGTATCTATAAAATCCCCCAGCTGCATTATGTAGTTGTCTGACAATGTGGGCTGTGGTTTCACCATCGTTAATATCCGATCTATGTGCTATCAAAGCACTCAAGGTAAATTTGATCTGGCTAAAGGATACTTGGGTTAGCTCCCAATATGCAGTTTGTGCTGGCTGTGGTAGGACAAACATTGTTTAATCTGGCATTAAGGCTGCTGACACATTTTTTTTGAAAGATGGCAGAGTAAGATTTTTCCATAATGTGTCTCTGCATCTTGTGGCCACAGTGCTTTTTATTTGATATTAATGATCTAAAGCCATGACTTTAGCAATTGTAAAATGTATTCTTGGATACAGCTCTTGTTAAAAATATATTTTAAAAGCCCTGTTTAAATGTGCTTACTATTTCTTTTGTTGACCTGGGGAACACAGTTGCTTTCTTTCTTTATTAATATTACCCAAATGACTTATTAGCATAATTTATGGGAATACTTTTTAGATATGTTTCAGGGTAGCTTTTGGCATAGGAAAAATAAGGTTTAGGACACACGAGTGAGTAGAAAAGTCTTATTTCTTCAAAGTTTTTAAACTATTGTGGATGAAAGATTGCTTAGTGATGCTGTGTCTTGAAGGATTTTGCTGTGTCATTTCTGACCTTTCTACCTCTTCAAAGTGAAGGAGACCAAGAAGAGTAATTAGGAAAGGGCTGAGCCAAACTGCTCAGTGACAATCTAGCAAGGGGCAACAACCATAAGAGGTGCCTTGAGAAGATTCAAAGTACATGTTAGGAAAAATGTTTACTCTAGGAATGTTTGGTAATACTGGAACAGGTTGGCCAGAGGTTCTTGGAACTTTTCAAGGTCTGGTTGGAATCATGGCTTGGTTATTATTTATGTCAGTTCTTATTCATGACATAAGCAGAACCCTTAAAGTTAACTTTTACTAATATTTCTATGATTATGTTATTCTATACCTACACTGCAGAGGTATCAAAGTCATTTATTCAGGTGGGATTTTCACTGCAGGTGAGTTTTCTTTGTGGGTGAATTTTTTCAGTAGAATTTCAGTGATTTTGTACAGGGGCCATAATTCAGTTGTGAAATAAACAGAGTGGATCTAATACAAAAGCTGTATATTTTATAACAATCACACTTACCATGACATAGGGACCATTCTTAGTATTAAAAATCCTGTTTTCTTGTTGAAATCCACCCTTAAAACCAATTGTGTATATATGCTTGAAAGTCCCTTTTTATTATGGGCATCCTATGAGCCTTCTTAAGCAAAACAAAACAAACTCTAAAAGTACAACAGAGTGGTTCCCACCCTTTTAGCCGCAGGACCAGTTTGAAATTTTGTATTATTTCCCATGTTAAACCTCAGTGTTTAGCTTTAAAATTCTTTATTGATAATTTCAAAATATTTTGAAAGGTAATGAATACTATACAGGGTCAGACCAGATGTCCTTCTGTTGTGTCCTGCTATCTGACTCCAGCTAGCAGTGACTGCTTATCAGTGTAGGAGTGGTGCATCATCCTTTCCTTGGTATATCTTTCCAACAATCAGTGATTCACTCTTTGCTGAACTAGGTGTGATCTGAGAAAGCATCTCACAGCAGCATTCAGCACTTTTCATGTTTAAACCCATCAAAACATAGTATTAATTATGGTGGTGCATCTAATGCTGCTGTCATTATCCTCTGATGGATTTTTCCAGAAGACTCAGCCACCAGATGTTCATTTGGTCAGTTTCCAAGAGAAACATGCTCCTCTATACATCTTTCATTTGGCATTTAGTGACATACTCATAGCAATGTTCATGCAATTAAAAATATTTTGGTTGGGTTTGGTTTTTTGTTGAGATTTTGTTCTGTTTTGTTTTGTTTCATTTTGTTTTTTGGGGGCTTTTTTAGGGGAGGTGGTGTTAACACAACAATGAGGTCAACTGTGTTTACAGAAATTGCATCAGGCAATGACTCAGTCTTGGTCTCTCTTCAGCTGCTCTGAGTTCTCACCCAAATGTTTTCTAAAAGTTTTGGTCACTTTTGATTTATGGAGACATGATTAAATAAGGAAACTGCAGCAGCAGCAAGTATTCTCCTGCTATTGGGGAAGCACAAACCCTGGAAGCTGGAGGATGTTGGCTCTGCAGCAGATCAACCTAACTGTAGCAAAGGTCATCCTCTAATGGAAAGGAAAACAAAAATAAAACACTCCCATTCCACCATGAGGAGATACTGAGCTACCAGGGGGAGGGAGAGCTCCTGTAATACACTGCTGTACAGATCTTTATGGTCCTTTACTTCTCTTTCCTCCCACAGCCAAATTACAGAGTCTGTTGGTCCTGTGATGGCCTGAGCAATAATGGGATGAGCTGTTGCTCAGCCTCTGTCCTCGCTGGGATCCTGGACCCACCCTGCTCAGTGGTGGATCACCCCAGTCCTTGTCTCCTTCTGTGATATCAACTCATCCCCTGACCTACAATGGGCAACCTTCAACCAGAGGTCTGTGAATGATGCTCTGTTCGATTCAGTCTGAAGAGCTCAAGAGAAGCTAAGTTGTGGACAGAGACACAAGAATGAGGAGACCTCCAGCCATGCTCTCCCTTTTTGATGGCACTGGTATGTCACAGCCACTGATAAACTCTGAATTTTCCTGATTTCCAGGTATGGCACTGCTCTTCCTTCACTGTTCCTCCATGCAGACAGCTGAGTGCTGTGTCATTCGCACCAGATGAAGAAATCCTTTCCAGAAATCCCCAGTTCAAATGACAGGAACAATTGATTTGCAGTATGGAGGACCTGAACACTTTTATTGTCAAAGAGGCATCTCTCTTGACATATTTCTTATTTTTCCCCTTTATTGTTGAATTAGCTTTCATTTTTTTATTACTACTGTATTTAAATGCACACCTTAAAATTTCCAGTGTTGTGTGGCTATGGGCTTATGAAGGTTTTTTTTTTTTTTTCAGGCAGTTTTTGTAGAGAAGTCTTTTCTATTTACTCAGTGAATACTTAGTCTTGGGCAGGTGAACCTTTGCTGTGTGGGTCCAGGATTTCAACTAAATTTTTTCATTTCCTTTTTGTGGAAATTCTGTGGTCATACAAATGTTACTTGCAGAGTAAGGCTGATCTGTGTTTTTGTGTTGCATGGCCCAAGTGTTGGGCAACATTTCTGCTAGTCTTCTTTAATACTGTAGTGCCTGTGTTCAAGTCAGGGAAACAGAGAGAAGTACATGGGCATATTTAGGGATGTGTGCACAGAATATACATATTCTATGTGTAATGAAATGAGAAACACCCTATTTTCAGTTTGCATATGCTTTACAGAGTACAGGAAAAAAGGGACTCCTCACTTACTGATAACTGGGAGTTAACTGAGATAACTGTTGTTGCATGGTTAAAATAGAATACCAAATCACACTCCTTGTTCTAATTAAAAGACTGCTGTTTCACAACCTCAGCCACAGTTGTTACTAATCTGGTGCATTTCCCTCATAGTTCTCATCTTTGCTTTCTATAATTCTGCACCTTCCACAATGCCAGTGATTAGTATGCAAAATTTCTCTGTCTTTGGAGCTAAAGACATGCTCCTGAGTATTGTCATCAGTTATAGCTTTGGTGTTCTCTTCAGTATCTTCAAAATAAAATCCCTAGCTAATTTCTCAACCTGTAATTAAGGGCCTAAAGTAACGAAGCTAACTAAAGGAAGCATGTGAACTGTGAGACACCATTTTTAAAAATCATTTTTGCCAGTACCACCTACTTCAGTAAAGCCAGTAGCAGTTTTTAAACAAACAAACAAAAAAAGTTGTACAAAACATGTGTGTATTTTCTGTCCACATAAATTTCACTTCTCTAAATTAAAACCCCCAAAAATGAAAACTGTCCAGATGCATTGCTTATAAATGAGGAGCTGACTCAGTGTCTGCTATGGCCATTAATGAACCTCTCCTACACTGCCTAATCATCTTGATTGCCTTATTGAATGAAACATGTGACGCAAACCTTGTGCAAAATCTCAGTGCTGCTGAGGCACTCACTTTAGTTCTTTGTACTGTTAATGGTGATTTACTTTTGGCATCTCTTCAAATGGCAGCTCTTTACGTTTGTGGTCTTCACTTGAATCTTCTACCTATACACTTAGTTTCTCAGAGCACCAATTATCTTCAAGTCTTTAATGTCCCAGCAGATGTTAATATCAGGAAAGTCATGCCTTGGTCAACATACTATTTTGCCTGTCCAATGTGGAGTCAACATAATTCCCTCAAGAAAGAATTGGCTGAAGTGTAAAACAACTGCCATGGTTCCTACTTTCATAGTCTTCTGAAAAAAGGATTAGCATGGTTCTAGCCAAAACAGTCATTATCTCTGCTTAATAAAGGTTCTGGGTTCAATGGAAATGCAGAAGGCTACTTAATAAAGGCTTTATGAGTAAACAGTCCAGAGTTTAATCATCCTAAAGTTAGTTTGTTAGACTGTTTAAGACTGTGGTCCTATTATGCATCTAGTGAAGATACAGTACTATCCTGCAGCCCTTCGAACTGTGAGTACTATGGGCTTCTTGTTGATGTTTGCAGTCTCAGGAAAAAGCTGAAGTTTACAATGGCAGTGGAAAGGGAAATGATTAAATAAGCTTTAGGAACTAAACTACTCTTCCTCCTTCAAACAGATCCTTCTGGGCATGGCTAGAAAGACATGGAGTACAATGGTGAGGAAGTCTACTGAAAAACTTCTGGTGTTCTCATACTTGTTACTGGATATGGACATATTTAGTGGAACTTATTCATGCTTGTTAAAAATTGAAACTGTTAACTAGGAATTAACTACATTTTTAACAACTTGTTGTTTCTAGTATTCTGCTTTGGCTTGGTTTGATTTGCTTTAAGGGACAGAATTATACAAATTATTGCACAACTGATGAAGCACATTTATCTGAGGATTATTCTTTTAATAGGCTAGGCAGTTAATGCTTTTAAATTGTAAACTTTGAGTATAGGCTTTCAGTGTTTTCAAATGTGTGCATGTCCTTATTCTTTCATTTTAGGTCTTCAAGAAGGTGGCACCCACTTTTGCAGATATGCATCAAAATAAGTATTTGGCTTGGCTTTCCATCATAGTTCTTCTGCTTCTGTATCCCCATTTTCACACAGTGCACCCATGAGGTGCTAATGTGGAGAGCTCTCATAGCTTATCAGATGTCTAGGAGAGAACAATCTATAAGAATGTTTTCTCTTATCAACAGTGTTCCTGTTTCAAAATATCAACACATTTTGTAATGTAATGAACTCTAATATGTGGGTGAGAAGGTGTGTTGTGCATGGAAGCCCCAGTCAGGAATTAGTACATACCTGTCATCCTTCAAGAGGCTGCAGTGTCATTAAAGCATGGGGAGAGGAAAATAAGGGACCTTGGGTACAATGGTGAGCCATGCAGAGCACAGAAATGGTGTTAGACAGATGCAAAATTAAGGGGAGAAAACAATACCAAACTCAAAAGCAGTAGAAGAGGGGGAAAAGAGAATTAGGGAAGGGTGAAGACAGGGAAAAGGAAAGTAAGATACAAAAATTAAAACAATAGGAGGAGCAACATGAGCACCACAAACAGGGGGAAATAGCACTGGACTGAAAACTGTATTGTCTGCAGATATCCATGATACAGCTAGAGCATAACTGAAATGTTTGTATTCTTGAGTGTTCTGGGTAGATTTCTAATCTACTTCTGTAAATGCTTTAAAAGGTTACATGCATTTGATGCAGTTGGGTGAAAATGGGATTTTATTTTGATACACATTTAGTTTTCTTTCCTAATGTTGCGATATACACAGAAAAAGAATAGGATGTGTATTAGTTCAACAGGAACTCAAGACAACTTGTTTTATATGAGCTAGGGTGTTAGGTATTGTGAACTATAAAAACATTCCATTGTTAGACAAGAAGAGTTAAATGTATCGCTTTTAGCAATCTTCCAAATTAAACAGCCAGGCTTTGCTCTTCCCTCTGTCAATATGACATCATTTCTTTTATACTGAAAAGACAGTTTTAGAGGTACATCTTGAGTTGGAACATGTTATTTAGTGTAGCAAGAATTCATAAAATGTTCATAGAAGTTTTAACATTTGTTTCAGAAAGAGAAAGTCAAAACAAACATTTTCAGGCATATAAGCCATATACTTTGAACATTGCTCCTGGTTTTGCATTTCTAGAGCATTTTTTGTTTGTTTCATTTGGGTTTTTTTTTGCTGAAAACACAAAAACATTAATCACATACATTAATACACAAGGGGGGAAATGTTTGAGGAAGAAGGCATACATCTGTACGGGAGGGTTGTCTACATTCTGTGTTTATTCCAGTGAGGAACTTCTGTCACTCAGTATGTCAATATGTTCTATTTAAGCTTAGTACTGCAGTTTCTTTAAAAAGGGCTGTTAACAATCACAGTCACTTGAGGACTGGATAAAGTGGATTGCATTATCGTTTTGTTTCTTCCTGATAAAAGTTTCTGGTCATTTTGTCTTGTTCTGCTGGAGCCTCTGAATGCTGCCCATTGGTGTTGGGATAGCGAGAGCCGTCCATCTGGACACAGCTGCCATGGCACCACTTTTCAAGGTGCTCTTACAGAGGTTAAAGCATGTAGCTGGAGCTTTAGGAGGCATCTTAATGTCTTTGGGAAGCAGGCAGACCCAGCTCCACACATGTGAGCTATAAAAGGGGATGATGTGAGGATGATGTCGTGGTGTTTGGTAATGGTAACCAGTAAGGCAGCGAAGTCTTTTCTAAAAGTATCGCGTTGCAGCGTGAAGCTTCCTGGCGTGATGTCAGGCAGCTCTCATGAACCCCGACCGCTCCACAGCAGCTATGGTTATTCTTAGAGACACTTCCCATTCCTTAGGAAAAGCTACCGTGTGAGGCTTAGTTGGCTTTTATCTTTAGAAGTGAGCATTTAAATGTTGGACTAATTTGTAGCTCGTTCGCAGCTCAGCTGCAGCCCTGCCAGCTGTGCTGGGATCAGTGACAAGCCTTTCTTCCGCCTCCAAAGCACACTTGCAGACAGATCCAGGCCCTAGAAGCACATTGCCCCAGAGGCAACTCGACTTTTTCACAGGCATGTAGCTGCCTGAGGGACTTTTCCAGAACAAGTAGCATATTAGGCGTTCCCTAGCAAAGAAAGACCTTACACACAGGTAGTAGCCTTGCTGGCTTCAAGAGTGTTGGATTGGCACTGCTGGGGACATGCAGTTTGTGTGCTGGAGATGGAGAGGGGCAGGTGATCATGATGTTGAGTATTGCCCCACCTGGGCCTTTCAGCTTAGAGACAGAGATGTGAGCTGCCCAGCCAGGTGGCTGAAGGGGATGAGGAAAAACCTGTCCCCTCAAGGAATGTTGATTCAGAATGGCAGGAGCAATATGTATTTAACTAAAGCATCTTTTCTCTTGGATTGTCACCCAGGATCCTATGCAGCATTCTTGCAAGACTTAGCAGAACAGCTGAATTAGAGACAGCCTCTCTTGTGTGTTACATCACGAGGGAAAAAAAGTTATTTTTTGGGTGGCGATCAGAAAATTAGTTAATGAGGTAGGAATTAGTAATAACTCACTGGGAGGCATCTGTTTGGAGGCACATTTTCAGAGGCCTGTTGTACTCATCATTCTTGTCCCACCAATCTCTTCTTGTTTTGTTTGCCCTCACAGATTTGGAAAGTTAGTCTGATAGTTACAATCTAATAAATAATAAATACACTTAGTTGGAAGCCTAGCAGCCTCCTCTTGGTCAGGCTGTTTGCAGACTTGACCTCTGTTTTGCAGAAGTGTGTGGTGGCAGCTGGGCAAGCCCTGGAGCAGCAGTTGCAGGCACAGGCCTTCACAGGCTGTGATACCTTGGCTGGCAGGGAGCGGGAGAAGACAGTGGGTCCATTCCTGACCTATCAATGAGGTGAGACATCATCATGTCAGTTTTACATCATTGCAAAAATAAATAAATCTTGTTTTCATCGTTGCATGTTTATATGAGATTCTCCATCTGAGGGAATAGAAATGAACTAACCCTGTTTCACACGATCCATTTAGCCTCTACAGTAAGCAAAGATATGTTTAAGAGAATTTTTTTTTCCTTTTTTTTCTTTCCTTTTTTTAGTTCAGGAGATTTCTCCTTGTTTACACCACTGTTAAATTTAGTCCATCTTGTAGGCACAAAATGCTTCTTTTCAATGCCATTCTTCTTTTAAGATCTAAGGAAGTGTGAAGGAGTAAAAACAACCAATTGTTAACCACGGTTAACATGAGCTGCTGAAGTGATTCTATTAGCTCATGATAACTGCCCAGATGCTCCAAGTGCTGGGGTCTCGCTGCCGGCTGGCGATTCCCATAGCAGGCGTCAGTAACAGATAGTGTGAGAAAAAGAAACTTGATCCTGGCTCTTCTAAAAGAGAGTAAAATATACACTCAGCAGGGATGAGAATATCCTAGAAACAAACAGCAGGGAGCTGAAACAAGGAAGAAACAGAGCAGGAAATGGAGCTACAATTCTGATTTCATCAGATTAGCGGAAGCTGAACAGAGGAGAAACCAAAGGATTTCTGTGAAAGTGGGAGCGCGCTGTGTTGGATTCACCCTTGACCAGTAAGCCCAGTTTTCACACTGGATCTGTGTGAAAGAGCAGGAGAGGCATAGAAATTATGCATGTGATGTCAGCTCATCGTGAAACAGTTGAGGATTATTTTATTTAATTTTTCTTTTCTAAACTTCCATCTTTTCAACTTCAGGTCATTTTTTTTTAAACTAAGAAACTGCTCTTTAGAACTAAACCTTACCAAAAAAAAAAAGTTGTTTGCTAAACATATTCAGCTTTATTAATAGCTTTCTTCATTCCTAGAAAATGTTTTTGAATAATGTTTTTTTTACTGAAACATGGTTTTGGCATTTCTGTTGTGACTCTTCTTGGCTTTTATTGAATATTACCATTCAACTGCAACAATACCAGAACGAACTCAATGGGTATTTAAAAGCATATTACTCTTAATTAAATGGAAACTTCAAAAACTTCAGGTTGAACTGGATGAGATTCACCCTGGACAATAAATACATTATATCTACTTCATGTTTTCAGCAAATTTTTATGCTGTTGCTAACAAATTTATTTGATTTTCAAAATGAGGAAATAAGGTGGAAGTTATGTGAGTGTAGGGACAATGGGTGATCCTGGAAGAGCCTTGAATTGGCTGGTGGAGTGGAGTGAATCATGAGATGGAAAGGAAAGGGAGATTACTCTTCAAGGTGTCATGTTAACCTGAAGTGATTAAAGTGTTAGGCCTTGTAGGAGTTGATTTTTCATTTCTCCAGAAAGCAGGGCTTGTAAGCAAAACTTGGAAAAGGAATCAAAATAACAGAAGACTCCCTGTCCTACTGTGTCACGGGTTTTAGGAACTTGGCAAAGTCAAGCTTCCTCAATAAAAGATGGAAATTGTTCCTCAGTATGTTTAATTAAAGAGAAGATTGAGAATTATTTAAGTATAATTTAAAGTGATTTAATGAAAACCAATATTTGAATATAAGGTTTAATTTCCCTGAAAATAAATCACAGCTAAGGAGGACAAACTTTCCATGCAAATCCAGTGATTTGGAGCACCCTGCCTGGAAGGGGAGTTCAGATGCAGTGCATCTGTCACGGCCTCGGAGGGCTGGCACTGATGGCTGTTGGGCTGGAGGTGCAGGCAGGACTTGTGCACTGCTGCATCTGCTGAGCTGTACAGGGCTGGGAAAATATTACAGGCAAGCAAGACTTTCATTTTACCTGGAAAAACAAGGAATCTGAGTGCTGAATAGGGAATATGATCAGTGCGACTGAAGAAGCATTTGTTTTAAGAATGATTTCTTGGTCTTGGTTACTTTTCGCCCCATTTTTGTGTTATTCTTTTGTTTCTTTGGTTTAGGGTACTCTTTCTTCCTGGCCTCCAATGTCCATAAAAGATGTATAGAAACCATACATAAAATGTACAAAATTATTTTAGAATATATTTTATTCAACTTTTGGAGAAGCTTATTTAAACATTAAATATTTTGAAACATATTTCAACAAGATATATGTAAGCAAAATATTAAATATTTTAAAAAGAGAATATATGACTTTTTGTATTTTATAGACCTAATGGACACAATTTTCACAAAGGCTTTTTGTGGGTTGGAGATGGATTCTGGCTTTGCTTAGCTCAGGAGTCACCTCTGAGCAGATGCTGTTGGCTGTCCTTTTGGCTGTGTTCAGTCTGCTGGTGTTCCAAAACTCTGAGAACTCCTGCTCTTAGCACTTCTGTGAATGTTTTAGGAAATGTGTTTATTGTTTTGGAGCAAAGATGGGGAAGGCAATTCTTTTTCCAACAGTTTCACAGAACAGTAGATTCACAGCCACTTACAGATAGGGAACTAAGACAAATAAAGGACAGACTGTGTCCAGGTGCCACTGCAGGGTAGAAGACACTATTCTACCTTTCCTTCTTTCAAAAAAAGCAGAATGAATCAACCAAGCAAGGAGTAGGCCAGGAGAGTTGTGCTATCAGCACTCCCCAGCTTCTGGTGTCGAGCAAGCCAGCTTGGATCTCTGTTTGCAGCTCTGTACTGTGTCCATGCATTTCTGCAGTCATCAGCTATAGCTAAGCTCCAGTTCCTGCATCCACAGCAGCCTCTTAACATCCCAACAGTTTTATTTGTCTCCTGTCTTTTTTACTCAGTCTGTTCTATGTAAGGGAATAAATACCTGTTGATATTTTTAGCCTTAAATAGCTCATATTTAAGGGACGCCAAGCATAAACACAAGAAAACAATTTGTGTGGTAATATGAAGTATTTCAAAGGAAACCTGCACTGCTTAATTCTTCACCATGCAGAAGCTGGGGTAGAACTTTCTGCTTCTCAGAAATGTGAAATTAGTTCACGTCTTTTCTTCCTTTTATGGTGTTGCCAATTATTCAGGGCACCATAAGCCCCATGTCCTAAATTTCTTGATTCATGTCTAAACATTGCTTGTATTAGCTGTACCCTAATTAATCCTTTTGTGACACAAGTCTAATTTGCCCAGCATGCTTTTCTTTGCCAGGAGTGGATGCAGCAAATCTGCTGATGCCAAAAAGGTAACGTGTATTTAACATGCATCAGCACTCGCTCTCCCTTTTACAATTGCTGATCCTCCTCCACTTAATAATGCACTACTAAGTTAGGGTTATACATAGCTCAAGCAGTGCTAACTATCAGGGTGTGTGGTTATTCCATAATAACCACATTTTAGGGTGTGTTTCAATTTTACAGGCCAGTCATTTACTTCAAATTACTTTGTCATTTCTTAAAGTCATTGTGTAATTTCATTATTAAAGGAAAAGAAAAAAAATATAATTTGATTTTTAAAGATGCATTAAATAACACTAATTATAATGCTTAACTTTTAGCATGTTTTTCATCCTCAGTGCTTTATAGCCAGTTTGCTAATTAATTTTTACAACATTCTTGTGATGAGCAACTAGCTGTACCTCTGCCTGAAAGTCAGGAATGCTGAGGCAGGGAAGTTGAGTGGTTTGCCCAAGATTACAGTGATTTGCCCAGGAGATGTTTTTAGAGCCAATATGAGTACTTGGTTGTTTCTGACTGCCAGGTCACAGTCAAACACTCATAAATTTTTCTTTCCCCCAAACTATGTACTCTCAATAATTATTTTATCTTTAAAACAGATAAGAATAGAGCCTTAAAACGGCACAAGTCAACTCTGTGATCTACAGAATTCTGTCTGTGTAAAGGAAGATTTGTTTTTAAACATCTCCACTTGAAAAATAAAACTCTTTTACTCCACTGATCTTTGGAGGCAGCAAAAATTCACGTAAATGTTCACCAGTTCTTTTCCTGAAGTTTCATTACTAATTAGTGGTTGTGAGGCAGTAATCCATGCTCCCAATGCCTCCTTTAAGGCCCTTTCAAGCTTCAATCTAACTACTAGCTCTTGGCCTGTGATTAAATTTCTGAGCTGCCTTTAGTCCCAGGAGCGTTCAGGGCAGTAAAAGAAATGTGTTCAGCTGCAGGCTTCTAACAGGGTAGGAAAAGGGAAGAGAAGGTGTTTCCTCTGTCATTTGTAAATATACCATCCTTAACACAGAAGAGAAAGGAGAAGTAGTAAACAGAAGGTGAAATGTCTGAAATGGGAGTCACTGGATGCTGAGGATTTCTGAAATAGCAGCCCATCATATTTAGGCAAACATGCTAAGTTGGAAGCCTTTTTAAAATCACCTTCTTCAGATACCAATTGAAGAAGAGCTTACTGTCACAGTTTTATCAATATTGTTAATTTTCTTGGAGTGTTTATAATACTGTGGTATGTATGTATATGTATATAGAGCATCTGTGCAGCATTCTAATATTGCAATGTAATATAATGTATCTATAAAATCAAGTGCTTTGTAAGACTTAAATTCTATATATTTAAAAAATATGAAAATGTGTCTTTGACATGCAAGAGTTTAACAATGATGAAAGACAAGTTAGAACTACTCAAAACTTTAAAATTCTTGTGTTTGACAGTGTTGTGAATGTATTTGTTTTCAGAATGTGGAGTGGGTAATATTATACCCATATTTATTGCATCTGGATCATTTTCAGCTCCTCAATCTTTCTTGTTTGTTGATTGTGACTTTGGTTCTAGCACTGAGGGCATTCAAACTGAATCCTCCTGTTTCCCTGAACTTTAAAGTTAATTACTCTTCAGCTTCCAGTGCAGTTATCTTTGACTTAGGTATTATGTTAGCACTGCAGATACTATATAATCATTTAAAAGGACCTGTAATTTTCCCAAAGGTCCAAATCCTCCCATGGGATCATGTTGCAAAACTTAACTAACACGCTGTAGTTGGGTTCAGGAGAGCTTCCTGCAGGAGCAAGGTCTGAGACAAGCCTCCTTTGGGAGCACAACCTTCAAAAGGCAGGGATTTGGTACTGATAGTTTGGGATTTTTTTCTTAGGGCTTTGTCATTAATGGTAATTTGTGGCAATATGAACTTCAAGGGCTTTATGGTAAGATAAAATGAAAATTATTCAATATTGGTGCTATTAACTTGCTGAAAGACTGTACTTTATGTTTATTTGCCATAAACCAGAAGAAATATTTATTTAACAGTATCATCTCAAAGGCTGATGCTGTTTCCATGAGTTCAAATAGAGCCTCTGCAGAGGCTACCTGGTTGAAATCTGCTCAACCAACCTTTCTTTAAAAGCACTGCTTAGCATTGCTCAGTTTCTGGCCTGCCCTACAAAATTGCAGTCTCCAGTAAAGTTAAAGGATGATTCATACAACTAGAGAAGGAATTGAATATTCAAGTCACTTGTCAGGCTGGCAGGTTTAAATTATATAACAGGAAGCTTTCTATTCATATGTAATGAAACTGAATCACCACTTCTTTATTGATAATTCATTATATGTTGCTACTATCACTCTGCAGCTCTGAAATGCTTTTTGCTATAATGATTTTATACCATACCAGTATAATGGCCTTCTGACTGTGTCAATCAGCTCTACTTGCGTGTACAGTAATATTATTCTGCAATCTGTCTTGGGAGAATCCTTAAAAGCTTTCTCTCATTTTGTCCATTTAACTCATGTATTATCTGAGTTTTTACATTAAATGGCCATACTTAATATCCCATGACATGTCACCTATTTTCTAGGGAGGATACTGATACAGTACTTACCAAATCCAGAATCTATACTAATCAAATTACACCTGCCCACCTCAGCCAAGAGCAGTCAGTTCAGTGCATCAGCATTTAATCTGGTGGAAGAACTTATGAGGAGGAACAAAAACAATGAGAACTGTAGTTGGCTAAATGTAGTCATGGTTAATGCAATTTGTTTTGTGGGGAGGGATTAGAAGATATTGAAATCAAACTGAGGCACAGGGGTCAATTTAGATACAGATTTGTTGCCAGAACTCAGCTTATATTGGTTGCACATTTATAAAGACAAGGCCTAATCTGGCAAATATTTATGCAATTTCAGTTATGCACTTTGTGCATTCTGCAGAATGATACTCCTTGGCTGTAAATTAAATGTGTGTGCAAAAGCAACAAACTGTCAGACTTTAAGAGAGCTCAGGTGAAGTGTAGATAACAATCATACTTTTGCACTGAAAGACTGCATGGAAGTCTCAAATACTTACTCTAAACCCCTTTCACAGTCAGGTTAATGTACTCAAAATTTTAAGACTTGAAATGCCAGCTGCTGAACACAAAATCCTACTTTGGAACTGGTGCCAAGGCATTTAATCTGTTTGACTTAGACATTTTCCCTAAAAATACTGGATACACTTAAATCTTATTTGTTGCTTGATTCAGTCAATGCCATGGTGTAACTGAATTCTATGTTAAAGAATAAAAGGCTCTATTTACCTAACAGTTTGAAAATGTAATGTTTCAAGGGCAGCAGGTGTCCATTTCCGTGGACACCTGGCTTATGATATCCCAGCTACTCTGCATATGAGAACTTCAGACAAAGTTAAGGCAGCAAACATCCAAGTACAGGCAGAATTAATCTGCTCAGCTACACAAGAAGAATGGCAAGGTGGAAAAGCAATGGTTTAATTAGGCCACAGCCTTACTAACTCATAGGACAATAAATTGTACCTTTCCCATTATCATTCATTCCTCAGTCTATTTTTAAGCCAGCTCTCCTTGGCAATTGGATATTCCTGCCTGAATACTTGCAGCTGTCAGTGGAAGAGACTTTCAGTTAACCACACAAAAGTGCAAGAAAAAGTCCTAAACAGGCAAGGATATAAGTATTTTTGTGAATTGTGAATGAGAATATGCATAATAACATGTAAGTAAATGGCTTTTATTGCTTTTCCTAGCAGAAGGACACTCCTTGGGCCCTGTCCTAACTCCTGCCTGCACCAGTACATTGGCAGCAATCATAAGGAATTTCTTGGACTAGTGTACATTGGGGGGGGGAGGGGGGGCACATAAGCAAACTCGGTTCCATGTTTAAAAGTCAAGAAATTATCATAGAAACCTCGAATGGTTTGTTTTGCCACCATTCCCTCCACTGTGTTAACCTGCCAGCCTTGCTTTTGTAACAGGATCTCAGAAGCTCTTGGCACAGAGGGCTGGGTGACACAGGCATCACCACATCTTGGATCCTTACCCTTGTCCTAGGCTGGGTTTTTGTTTCAACAAATGATTGAAATGATTGAAATGATTTTGATTTCCTGCAGCAGTAGCAGTAACAGCACTGAGTAGACACAGCACCCTTCTCTTTGTAGGCTCCCAATGGTTTGCAGAGGTGAGCAAGCTTCCTTCCCTGCGACCCTGGAAGCTCAGTACATGATTTATAAATCCTCAGAAGGCTGTAGTAGCAGCAAGACCAAAGTATAAAGTTTAGTGAACATGAGCAGCTTGTTGGATTGGGCATCCTAAATCCATCTGCAGGGTCTTTTGTGGGCTATGGCAATACCTGAGGCCTGACCTCATGCCTGAGGGTGAGGGGAACTGCCACCAGCCTTTTCCCAGCACTTTGCTCAACCCATGCAAAGCCTCAAATCACAAAAAGTACAAGTGTCTTCTGCTTCTAAATTACACTGTAATTAGTCATTGTATAGTTTTGTTTTAACATATAGTTTGTTAGGTTGACGGGGTATTAGTATAACTAATACTACAAAAAGGAAGTAATGCTTCCTTATTGCCATGTTAAGTAAAAATGTAAGAATAAGTAAAAATGCAGAAGTAAAAATGCAGAATAAAGGGATGAGGGACTCTGGGCAGAAAGTTCTTAGGAAAAGAAATATTGGTTTTCTTTGACGGTGTTTGTTTTTTAATTCAATAGAAATAAACAGTTACCATGGCAACTGTCATATCACAGGCAAGGCGCAGAGCAAGGAAGATGCAGTGCACTTACCAATTAGCAGAACGAGTTTTAGGACTTTTAAAGAGACATTTTGGCTGCTGATATTAAGATACATTGCAACTTGGCCTTCAAGGGATGTTAGAGTTTGCTCCTGTACATCCTTTTGGCAGCTGCATTAGCCATTCCTTCTTGATGCTGCACCCCTCTTTGTGGAGCCCTCCCCTCTGGAGGTTCTCACTGCTCCATGGGCAGCCAGCAGATCCCAGGGCTGCCCTGGGGAGGAGACCCTATCCACAGGGATGGTGTCTCAGGCACAGCAGTCACTGCTCACCAGAAGGTTGGGAGGAATCATAATTGCTGCTCTTGTGACACCCAAGATGCTCAAAACATGTGGATAGTGTTAATTAATCCTTGTAATAGTCGGGTGAGATAGGCAAGCATTATTACCCTAGAATATATATATATATATACATTTTTTTCTTCTATTTTTAATACATGGGGGCAGCTGAAGTTTGTTTAAGTGTTTTCAGCATCAGGGCGAAGCAGAAGTAAATAGTCCCTGTTTTCCAGCCCTGTGTCCTGGCTACTATTCAGCTCTCCTAGTTCTTATTTGCTGAACTCCTCTCATATCCCTTATTATTATAGTGTATTATTATTAGTGTAAGAATACTGTTAGAATGGTCTTGAAAATGCAAAATGCTATAGTGCACCGGAGGTTGTTTCCTTTTTATTTTACTCTTTGTTTTCAAAGGACTTGGAAACACAGCAGCACAGCAGCTCTCACAAATATAAAAATTATAATCATATGTACTCCTTATTTTCAAGGGTTGGGGTTTTCCTCCCTCTTTTTTTATTTTCATTCAGGATGAAGGGCATTTTGGTTGCTCTGCAGGCAGTCTGTATATGTGTAAAATTATCCTCATACTGCAGGGTAGTTTGGAGTGTCATGTTTAATCTGTGTATCCATGTGTTGTATAATTTCCTTATACACATGCATGCACATATGTACATAAACTTTAATTTTTTGTATATATATTTAGTTGTATATATGATCATACAAATACACATATAGATGTATTTTTCCATCTCTGACTATAGCACATAGGATATTGACCATGCTGTTTTTCTTCCCTTTAAAGAGCTTTAGCACCAGTGAATTCTATTTGTTTATGTTGCCTCTGGAGGAGACAACCTTTACCAATATAATTTTTACTCCAGCGCCACATTCAAAGAAGG
>VZRH01008009.1:551466-573966 GCA_013397555.1 Urocynchramus pylzowi
CTTTAACTTATATATTATGTACACGATACTGACTGGAACAATCATACAGGAGAAGGGAGCAGATTAGGTCACCTATTAAGTTTGTATTTACACCTCTTCCTAGTTACTCCAATTCTGAAATGGATTTTCTTTCCAGTTTTTGATATTTATTTTATATAGAATTTATTTTCTTTTTTCCACTATTTTCTTTCTTTTGGTTTTTATACACACACACACATGCTTGCTAAAAATGTCAGACTACTTTGTTGAGGCTACTTCATTTGTGTACCACAACAAGTTGATTTTCATGGGGATTGTGTGACTGTGAACATAAATCTTTATGTAATTCTGCCTTATGGAGACTTACTTTCACGATTTAGGTGAGAAGAACATATGATTTCACATGCTTAATACACCTCTTGGATTTTTGAATAGCACTAAACACAGAAGATGGAAAAGTATGCTAATGCTCATACAACAGACCACAAAGATGCTCTATTTCCTTTTGTTTTGCACTATATTCTAGGTTCTGATATTTATTATAAACAAGAAGACAGTGAGATGTGCACACTTATAATAAAGTATAGAGCAAAAAACATAAACCCCAAACATGCAGATCCCTCAGTCAGGGAAAGCCACATTATGAAGAATCATCATAGATAAATATATAGGAATATTGTTGTTTGAATTAAGGTAGTTTAGTGGCCCATTTAAATATTTTTCCTGTTTATGAAGCTTTCATTTTCAGATGCTTTCTTCCTATTGGTTTCACATCAAGTAAGGGGTTTTTTTTAACCAGAATGTTGTGTTATTTTTATTTTAATAATACATCTTTGGGGCACATTTGCTTTCCTATGTTAATTTAATATAGGAGCTAAGCTCTCAATTAAAAGCAAATTATTAGGATTTGCAGTTAATCCAGAAGTGAAGCAGAACACTAGCAGAATTTTCCTGTGAGTTAGGCCGTATATTTATAGCGAAGAAGCAACGCCTCTCTTCTTGTTAATATGCACATTGAAAGTAGCCTGTTATTGCCATTTATCATTAGGTGGAGATTATTTTCACATTTGTACTTGTAATTGTTCCTAGTTATGTGAAATACAGGCTTTCTGTATATATGCTGTGTGGGAAAAAAAGTGAGTTTGTGTGTGGAAGAACAGCTGAAGTACATCAGGGCCTACATATCTTTAATTCTGCATTTCACAAAAAGACATATATTTGACCTATTCATTACCCACAATTTCTCTATTGCCTTTTCAAAAGTAGAGATGTATAAAATAGTTTAATTTTCTGCTGGTTCATTTCTCTTCTGTTTTCTGAGGAGAGGAAAAAAGAAATAGATAATCAGAAATGCTTTACATAAAGAAGCTCTCTGAAAAGCAAAGTAGATGCTATTTATGTAAAGTCCAGTCTCCTGGAGCTACAGTTTTGCTTACAAATTCAGTCCAACACTGAATTTATACTGATTCAAATACCTGGCCTTTCTAGTTTTGCAAGTTGCATTTTAAACCCAATGTTAAGCTACGATTAGGAGAAAGCATCAACTGAAAATTCCAGAAGTTAATAAATATTCAGATGCCCTGATTTTATGATCAACCAATTTTTTTTCCAATTACATATTTCTCCAAGAATTTGTAATGGCTTTGTGAAACTAGAAACTTTTCAGATATGTAAATCAATCTTAGTGTTACTGTGCAGTATTCTTTAAATTAAATTACAGCACAGATATCAGATTCTAGCAGTTCTTTTGCTGCAATGAGATAATTTCTGGAGGCAAGACACCTGGCCAGGATAGAGTGGTGATTAATTTTATGTGTTTAGGGTGCAATCATCACTCAGAAAAAGGCTTAGAGTTTGGATGATGGATGACGGGTAAAGTGCAGGCTGATAGGACATGGCCCATGAATCTGTTCTACATCATCAGTTCCTTTGATCACTGGCAGAAGTTCAGAGATACTTCTTTGCATCTGTCCAAAATAAACAAGGCTACCATATACCTTTTGCAAGATCACTTTTAAATACAGGCTTATTTGTGGGGGAGGAAGCACCTTTATTTTTTTTCAACAATGGCTGAGGGAAATAAAAACAAACACTTTGTCTTGCATTTACATGCACTTTTGCAGGCAGAAATACATTGAGTGTATGTGCGTCCATGTCCATACACACACACATATATATATATATATATTTTAATGAAAGATGATACCATAAAAGCATTTTTTCCCCTTGCAAACTGATACCTATGTTGACACCATAGAGGGGATTCAGCATAGCTGCTGAAAAACAGAGTTACACAGCCTGTCATGAGAAGAAAGCCCTAAGTTATAGCAATGCTATGCAGCATTTCTTCTTCATTAGTAATGGTGGTGTGACTACAAATTGTTGGGAATCTTTCTCACTAGTGATAGCAAAATGAACTGTGTAACCAAAATAATTTTGATTAATAATTCAGAAGAGTTAAAGGGTGAAGAGATAGAGATGATTTGTGCCAACCTACTGAAAAAAAATTTTTTTGTATCTCAATTAACAAAACATAATTTGATAATTGGAAGCAAATGCTTCTTTAGCATATGATTTCTACTTTTCTTTACCCAATGCTGTCCCCTGCAGGGTGTAAGAAATCAGATCACAGAAGTACTCAGAGGCTTAAAAAGATATTTATTTTTTTTTTAATCCAGGAGTAAGAGAGGAATAGCTGAATTAACATCATGTTCTCTATCAGAATTCATTATCAAGCCAGCATGGTTTATGAAAAATCCTTTCAGAAGCTTGACTAGGTGCTGTGATGGGCATTCCTTGAAAATATTCCCTTACATCTCATGGCATACGTGCAAGACTTCTTTCCACAGGTGTTATGAATTCCTAGTGCTCATGTTGATATTCTGTCTGTGGGCAATAAGATGTTAAGCACTTCTTTTATATGTCTCATCAGCTGCACTTGGACAAGAAAAGCAAACACAACACATAAATTATAAAATACTTCTCAATGGACGTTTTTACCATTTTATAGAATGAGAAGTAAAGGGTATCCAAGACTGCTCTTTATATGTGGAAAATACTAAGCTCCTACTCTGCTTAAAAGACAGGTGACCCTCGTAAAAGAATTACAACTCATCTCAAAAAAGGCATTAAAAAAGTAAAGGGAAGGATAAAGGTGGACAGCTGATTAGATTTAATTAATAAGATCATCTTTGTACCAGACAAAAACAAAACATGGAACTTAAAAAAAAAATAATCTCTGGGAGCATTTGTTATCACATAGAAATCATACTCACATGATTGTTGTCTCCTTACTCAGCTGGAAAGCTGCTTTATCTGACTAAGTGCAAATACTGGAATGTTCATTAGCTCTCTTGAAACACCTTGACTTGTCTTTATTGAGTTGCATTTCATCCATAGCCTTTGCACCTGGGGGCACACAATAAATTTTTCTTCACAAAGGGTTTCTCAAGAGTGGTATGACTGTTCCTTTTCTCCCCAGAGTCTGAATGCATTGCATCATCTTCTATCATATTTACAAGCCTGGGGCCCAGGATGAAGAATTGTTTAGTATCTCCAAACCAAAGCTTGCCACGTAGCAGATCAAATTGTTGTTGCTCTGCCACTGAGCTGACTCAGTACTTGCTTGTTTGATTTAAGGCACAGTTCCACTGTGAAAAGTTATTGTAAAAATGGTATTTTCTTCTTCAGCAGAGCTAGTTCCTATGTGTATGAAGAATTATATGTGCTGACTCAAGTGACAAAACATAAGTATTTACTGCTTCTGGTGTTGCCAGCTCTGCAGAGCAAAGACAGAGGAGAGAAAGCACGTTAGGGTCCATTTAATGTGTATCCATTTATACCCCTTTCCAGGATTCTGTGTGTTTAGTCCTTGCAAATTCAGGGAGAATAACTGCATCCCAGAGCTGTTTACAGGAGTATAATTTGGCCTCTACTGCTGGTGAGTAGCCATGGAAAGGAAGCATTTTGGTCTCTCAGATAGTGAGGAATGTGAAAACACAGGCAAAAAAAAAAAAAAAAAAAAATGTAATTTGAAACAGAGTAGATCAATACTTTATATTCTTCTGTACCATATTTTACATATCGTGACCTGCAGAGTTTGCGGCTGCAGTAGATTATTTTGTGGCATTCTGGGTTTGTAAACTTTTCTCTTGGATTAACATCATCTCTTACTATACAGATGTCATGAGAAAATATTTCTGCTTTTTTTCATTATTTACCACTTCTTTTAGAATAAATCAGGGTGTCAATTTCTTTGTATTACCCAGCTAGCTATCATACTTTTGGAGCTAATTTTTGCCTCAATGTTGTGGTCTGTTAGCACACAGAACTGCCCTTCAGTGACTCTGGTCTGTCCCTACTGAGCCATTCTCAGGCTTGGTGAGGACTTTCTCCTTTGGCTGCCTTACACAGTCAGTATGTGAAGCTATGAAGGGAGTTCATCAGGAATTACTGGGTTCATAAGGCTGAATGTTGGTTTTAGCACGTTCACAGTGTCTGGCTTTATTGCTTTAGCTTGTCTAATCCAGGGAAAAAAGTTGTCTCTCTGTTTCAAAGTGACACTGAAGCTTGCATGAGAATGACTTGGACTTGTGTTCCATCAAAAAGGGAAGTGGTTAGAGCAAGCAAAGGAGCAAGATTTTCTTGAATATTTTAGCTACTTAAAAGAGAATTTTTAGCCATTATTTTAAATGTCTAGTAGCTACTGGATGATCAGATTGCCAGCAATGTCTGCTGGTCACTTTTGCAGTCTTTTGCTGTGAAATTGACACCTTTTCCGAGCAGATTGTGGGGCTGTATTTTAAGCCCAGTAGAACAGAAATCAGTGGGAATATGGCAGCTTGCCTGATTAGTCCAATACCTTGCTCTATTTCTTTGAGGCAGTAAAAGTTTAAATAGAATTTATGGTTACTGAATTCTTAAAGGTTGTCTTAATGAAAAGAAAGTGGCAATCAACAAGCCATGCTGTAGTATTTGAAATAAACACTGGCCCCTCTGATGAAATGTCTTAGCACTGGGAAAAGAAGGAGCGACTTCTCTTGCCAGCTTTGGAATTTTCTGCCCAAGTAGTCCAAAAAGTTAACTTGTATTGGCCTCAGTTTATATCTGTTCTTCCCCTGGGAACTAGAACTAGGCTCTTTAAGAGAGTACAGTCTTAACTAATGGTGAAGTTGATAAGCACTTACAACCTTTGGTATATTCAATTCTAAAGTAAATAACTATAAATTAAAGCAAAACCTCATTGTTATAGAGCGAAAAAGATGAATAAGAGGCAACTACATGAAGCTGATATATGAGTAAAGGCCAACTTACCTCCTAGATCCCAGCACTTAGAAGCTGACTAACTCTATGCAGTATAAGATTTACAAAAAATCCTTGGGAAGGGGCGGGGGGGAAGTGCCCTTGACTTGTCTTAGAATAGAAACTGAAAGTTTTAAGGCTTCTCTCTAACGTGAGGCTAAATTACAAAATATCAGTTATTCTTTGAACTTGTATTTTAAATAACCCTTTTGGTATTGTAGCCTGAGCAACAAATATTTTATTGATTTGTGTATGTGGATGGATTGTGCCTAAATATATTCAGTTAATATTGCTTAGTAATTTTTTCTGAAAATACAGCTATTCTTGTAAGCTCTTGAGTCTCGTTTAGCTCAATCAATAGTTTATCAAAATCTTGTTATGCATTTCCATAAGAAGGAAGAATACTGCCAGCAAGAGCTGTGTGACTGCCAGCACTCACCATTTTGTTCTGCTGTGTAGCAATTGAAGTCACATCTGTAGGCTGTATTTGCTCCTGAAATGTATGAACTCCTAAGCCAAGATGGAGACTCGAGAGCAAATTCACTTCCTGATGGTTAATAGCAGTTATGTCCAAAGACCCTGAGGAGAATCCCTAATTCCACTAGAGTTTTACCTTCTTCTGGAAACCCTTTTGTTGTGAGCAGGCCTGGCTCGAGGGGATAATAGGAACTTGAAATACGAGTATATTTGAGAAATGCACATATGTGCAACACAACACTACAGACACATAAGCTTGACAGTCTTTAGGAGCTGTCTGATAACTTTCTACAAAGCAGCTTGACCCCCTACTGTTATTTTTTTATATTTGTATTTACTTTATCACACAGAAAACCAATCATGTTACTCTGTCATACCAGTTATTTCATAAAAGTAGACAGAGGCATGTAGCAGCTCAGAAGAGCTTAGTCTCCTGAAAAGACACAGCACTTTCTTCCCTTGAGGTCTGAAGTTATTGGGGCAACAGGAATGCTTAGATTTTGTTCTTTTAAATCCGAGTAATAGAATAATAGAACATAATAATAATAATAATATTCTTGAAAAGATCCAGTACCTAAATATGTCCTTGAAAAATATCATCATAATTTTATATCACCTACATTAAAAGTTCAACATCATGTTACACAAGAGACTTGACTTGAGAGTATATATGCATTGAAATTGTTGCAAACATACTCAGTCAATAAAAGTATCTTTCATGTTGCTGTTGGGATCATTCTACAGCATTTATTTGGATGTCAAAGTGACAGGCCATTAACCTAGGGGTAAGCTAATTATTTAAGGAACTTTTCTTGTTTTGTACAATGAAGAAGTATTCTTGAAAATACAACACAAACATAGATATCTGTGTCAGATGGTAATGGTCCATTTCTTTTAAATATGAAAACGTAATTTTAGCATTCAAACAGTCAAGACAGTGGTAATTTAAAATAAAACAAGAACAACCGTCATTAAATGGTTGTGTTTCTGGACTTAGATTGATGCTTAACACATTGATCTTCTCCAATAGAAGCTTTCCATATTCCATCTGTTAGAATCTTTGACCTTTTCTTAACACCATTAAAAGATAAAATGTTAATCTACTGAAAAAAGATGCATGACCTTTTAAAAGTGAACTGTACCACTTTACAGTCTGCCATCATTAAAGAACTTTATGCTCAGGAGTCACGCATTATGTGTATCATAGCAATATAATTGTTTAGAATAATGTAATTGTTCAACCAAGAAGATATATACCACACAAAACATAAATTAGAACTAGAACTATGTGAACTTTGAAAACCCAATCAAAATAACATGTCAGACTGAGTCTTACTTTCAGTTTTAATCAGCCTCAACCTCAAATTTATTTTTTATTAATATGCTACAATGCATGCCTAGAAGACACCATTTTAACAAAGAAGAAGAAAGGTACTTTGGGACAAATGAAACCACATCACTGGCAAAGGAAGATGCTTATCTTCCTTTGTTTAAAATCACCTTTGCTTCTTTTTTCAGTATAAAGAAATAAATGGATTACAAATATTTTTTATTTCATAAGAAATTTCAATAGCAAAGAAAAGCATGAAAATGGACTTAACTTGTTTTTAGTAAATCTGAATTATCTTAAACACGACTTCTTAAAAGCAGTGGCCACAATTCTGAACACAGCTGAAACCTGGTTTAAATCCAGTTCAGTATCAGATAGTAATTAGTTTTGAATATGGGCTAATTTGACTCCAAATTAAGAACTAAAAGAGAATGAAAAAAACCCTGAATGCATGATATAGGCTCAGATAACCTAATCTTATCTTCTGGTAAGGTTTTAGACGAAGCCCATCAAATTGTTTTGAGGACATAGCTATATGGTAGTGTGTCTACTCAATTATTACCTAACAGATGATAATAGAAAGCTTTGCATTTAAATATGATGTTCTGCCAGTACCTTTTATTATATAGGTAAAAAGCCTTTCTACAGATGAAGGCTCTATTCTATTTTAACCTAAATTCTATACAAGTCCCTAAGTTCTATTTTCCACAGTAAAACCAGTGAGCTTAGACTGGATAATTTGGGGTTGGAATATCCTCTATGCATGTTTTTCCAGTGAAATTTACTCCTTAAGGTAAGTAGCTGCATGCAAAATAGAGATGCAAGTGTTCTAATTTAGGTCCCAATATTAATATTATTTGACTGTATTAACTTATGTTTAGCAATGTCACTGCAGTGGGGGTTCTTAGCTCTGATGCAATGGCTGCATTTAAATTAGTACTTTAAGACACAGAAGTGATTTTTTTTCCCTTTGTGATTTTGCCTTGCACCTATACCTGAAGGCAGGGGGTGTGTGCCCAAAGCTGTCTCATGAAACTGAAGCTGAAGTAATTTGCTGAATTACCATCTTAAGTAGTAATGAGGACACACAGTCCTGCAGGATTTAGCTCTTCACAAACGTATTGCATGCCTAGGAATGGAAACTGGCTTGAACTTCATTGTCAGAAATTTGATCATCTGCATAATAATGCAGAAAATAAAGAGAAATCACGGGATTGGCTAAGAGTTTTTGGCAAGTTGAAAGACATTCACTTTCGGTGAAAAGCCCATATTCTGTTTTCTGATTGCATTGCTGCACTAGCCCTAACCATTTGTGCATTGTTCCTGTTAAATAAGCAGCACCCCATTTTGTACAGGCCGAGAATTTCATCTTTGAAGTTAGTAGTCACTTTTTTTGTCAAGCTCTTCCATTGTTTAGACCTGCTTCCCAGTCCCAGCCCCAGTTTATCACACCGCAAATTTCCTCTCTCGCATATTCTTCCCTCTAGGTCATTGATAGTGAAAGCAAGCAATATGTTTCCTGGTGTTCAACCATGTGGCACTTCACTAGTCACATAACACACTAGATAAGGAGATGACAGTCTGTGCTGCTCTGAATAGCATATGTGCATGCCATCTGAAAGCCAGGAGCCCGAGGACATGGATACAGCCAACAGAGGGAGTCAATGGCAGCACTGGCCATTCATCCCCTGCTATGGAGAGAAGAAAAATGGACAGCTTTGCATTTATGGTTGAAGGGAAGATTTCAGTCTGTTTCTCGTTAGTCCCTAGGCATCGTTTGGACGCCATGTGCTCCTCTTCTTTCAAGCTGCAGGTTGCCTACGTGACACAAGTTTGGTCCCAGCTCAGCAGGAGGTGGTGCCCCATTAGAATGTCAGCTGTTTGGATAAAAGTTTGGCCCTTGTAACAATTTTTATGTGTACAGGGAAGATCTGATCTATAGCATTTGCCTTTTTGTCTATTAAGTATACCTCTCAACTAACATAAAGAAATTATAACTACTATCTAGTTAGAATTACAAAATAAAGCCTAGTTTGTGGAGAACACCTGCTTGCTCCATCTTTACAGTATAGTAGTAATGTTTAACATCTCTTCTGCCTACTCATAACTTGGTACCCAACATAGCTAAAATTATGTAGATCTCATCAACCAAAGTGGCATTCCCTTCAGACTAAAAAAGTCCTAGATCTCGGCATTGGTGAATATAATAAAGAGAGTCTCTTCTCTTTGACAGAAGCAAGCTGTCACAGTAATAGTGAAATGAGACACAGAAGAAAAAAAATTTCAAAATATTCTCAGACACATTCAGGCAACATGTAAATAGAATAATAAATCTGGCAAGAAAGATCTGTTTATTTTTTGCACAAAAGGGCTAAGAAGTTGTTTGGGGTTTTTTTTTTTCCATTTTAAAGCATGAATTTCTTTTTCTTCCACCTGAAGTCTGCACAGTATTCCACAGAGCAGCTGTCCACAGCAAGAAACTCATCATTCACTCTCTGATCAGCACATACAGTAAGTGACATGAAACTCTGCTTAATTCTCTTGTGTCTTCATGAAATAATTTCTTCACCAACTAAAGAAATCTGCTGTTTACCATAATCTCAATTTAACACCTTCTCTCACTGTTCAAAAGTAACTGTCTGCATTTGAATGGGGTTTGCAAAGCAGAAGCAACTGCCAGGGAAAACTAAATAAGTCTTGTTTCTTCCTTGAAAGTTGAAAAAGGCTTTAGGTTTTTTTATCACAGTGACAGGTTACATGGTAAATAAAGTTTGAGATCTTTGCTTTGGCCATTTAATACAAGAATTGGTTGGAAGTGAACAAAGCTGAAGGGTGCAAAACTTGAACTAAGCCCAAGTTACACATTAAGTCGGTTGTTGGGAGACAAGTGGCACATGCCCGCAGTGACCCTGGGGGCGGGAGCGGTGGGACGGGCTGGGGGCGCTGCTCCTCGCTTGCAGAGGGAGCCCCCTCAAACTAACCAGCTTTCAGTTAACAAGCACTACAGAAAATAGGCCTTGGGAAGCATTCCACTCCTTAAAAAGCTAATTTGTTTGGTTTGTGTAACGTAGGAAGCGGCTGGGAGGATCTCAGCGCCATCAAAGCTGGGAAGGGTCCCACCTTGCCTCGCATTACCATGCACAGCAGAGGATCGCTTAAAAAAGATTTCCTCATTCGCATTGGAATCAGATACAGTATCTTTTAATCAGCAATCAAAACAAAGGCCCTGTTAGTATCGCGAGATTAGCTACATTTCTACAGATTTGTTCTGAAGTTAATGAAATTGCATCCAAAGGAGACATGAGATATGAACTGTTCTGAAGGAGTTCAAAGCCTGCGACTGCAGCTGCACTCCCCAGCAGCCTGTACAAGCCCTGCAAGCCCTTACCTGGGAACCTGTTCTTGAGGAAAACCTCTCCTGCAACTCTCTTCCCCTGACTCATAACGTTGGAGGAAATTCGCATTTCAAAATTTAGAAATACAGTGCACAATGGTTTCATGTCATAGCTGGATTGAACTAAGAAAAAGCATTGTGTTGGAGGGTAGGAACCTCTTTTTGTCTTTTGTGTTTATATCACTGTGTTGATTTACTGCAGGTAAAAAAAAAAGGTAAAGTAAAATCCTTGTGTAATTTTTCTGAAACAGGATGAGTTTTCACATGATGCGAGTAGCATTGTACTGCTAACTACAAAATGCTTAGAGGAAACTAAACGAAGTTGAAGGAATTAATATTCCATCAAAGAGTCAGTACTTGCCTCAATAAGATATTTTTAGCATTTTTGGATTTTGATATATGTGTCTTTTTTTCCCAAGAGAACAGGAAAACTGCTTCTCTTCTCACCACTTCTTTCATGTTAGGTTGTTTATGGCAGACCATTGCATTAGGTCATGTAGCATTTGATCTGCTGGAAAATAAACAATGTTTTGAATCATCCATATGTTTCATCTGCTGCCTCTCTTTGGTCAGGTGAATGTAATTTTCCTACCAGTACCCAGGTATGTACCAGGGTTAAAAGCTTTCACATAAGCCAGATATGTACCTAATCAGAATACTCTTGCCTGGGCAGAGCTTTCAATGCTAGAAATAATGTTTTTAAAGCATATTGACATATGCATTAAATGAAAAACACACGTAGTATTGAAGTGCCCTATTTCCCTAGAAAAGGAAGAAAATAAGTCTTAATTTTCCTTTAGGGCAAAGCTTTAATAGAATTGCTGCTAGTTCATAGTCTTCCAGTTATTGTTTAAACCCCATAAGATACTTAAAGCGTTGAGTGTTTATATCAAGAAAAGAAAAATATGAATTCATTCTCGAGCTCAGATTTAGAGCTAATAAAGTTATTCTGATTTCTATTATGCTTCTTGCCCACCAGCATTACCCTCTTGCTATTATTTAGTTGAACAGTTCTAGTGTCGGGTGCCTTGTACCTTATGGAAGTTGGGAAGGAAAATCAAAGGTCACAAGGAACATAGAAAAAGATAATTAAATAACTGCAACAAAGAAAACAGAAAAAAAGAAAGGGAACAGAGGACACAAACAGAAACTATCAAAGTGGTTCTCTGCCAATGTTTTTAGTGTTGTCATTTAGATCTGTCTATGTGGTTGAGTGATTTTCCTCAGTAATCTGCTTGTTTTGTTGGTTTTACAGTTTTTGGCAAGATGATTTCTGAATTTTTCTGAGATTCCCCCTGTTACTTCCAAGATGGACACAATTTATCATGTTGCCATTATCCATCCCCAGGACTTCTGTGTTTTCTTAGTAAGACAGCCAACTTCTCACATTATATGTACTTGGAATTAAATCTCATTTCCCCTCTCTCATGGATACCAGGCATTGTGTGTCAAAGTGGGATCTTCAGCAGTTGAAATTTCACTTCTACAGTTCCCAGTATGTATAAATTGCAATATCCCAGGGCCTGAGTAGAATCCTACTCTGTCAGGATTATTTTATTATGTCATGTAATGTGCAAGGACATGCCAAGCTGGGCAGAAGAGAGGAAAGCATGTAGCCATTTTAGCAGCTTCTGTCTCCTCCCTGATTGAATTGGAAATTAATATGAATTTTGTGATAAAATTATATGTGGCACTTATAATTTGCAATGTGGTCAAATATATGTGTATAGTATGGGTAAATAAATAGAAAAGTGATTGCACCTTCATCTCTGCAAATCTTATTAAGCTATCAAGTTTGGAAGATGTGTATTTTTATCTACAGTTGTCATCTGCTGGAAAACATCTGGATTTTAGAGGGTCCGACTTTTAGACAACCTGAGTGTAGAACAGATACTACAGACTCTTTAGCTACCCAGTTTGAAAACAGAAGTGTATGGGCCTTCTGAAACAGTTTGCAAATCTGTCCTTAAAACAAAATGGTGTTTTTTGGTGGCTAAAATGAGTATCAGTGGTTTTTTTTCCATTTGTTCTTCTGTTTAAGAATTCAGTGAAAGGTACAATTTTCTGCAGTGCTTTTGCTTATTATATGACTAGGCTTTAGATAAATGGTGGTAATGTTTGGGCCTCATATTTGATTTCTAAGTTTTGAGTATGAGGTTGTGCACATCCACAGCTTGTAAAAAGAGCCAGACTGACAGCAGAGGGGTTGATGTCCTTTGTGGAGCAGGTACAGCGTGTTGCCTTTCCACCCTGTCAATGCACTTCAGTCTCAACACACTCCCAATGTGGAGAGTCCCAGTTTGTTTCCCACATCCTCCTGTCCTTAAATTCTGGGCTGGTCTGGGCTGTGCAGGGCAGTCTGGGCTCCCATTAGCTCTAGCTGGTGATTGAGTGGGCAAAACCTGCAAAATAAGCAAAGTAGCTCATTGATGTAGACAAGTAAAATTTTGTCTTGGGCACTTGCAAGGTCCAATGAATCTCCTGCTAACAAATCTGCCTCATTTTCAGCTTCATTGAAAAATGCAGTGAAATCAGGCTTTAATCGGGGAAATGAGACTTTATGGTGCATATTTCCAGGTCTGAAATGAAAATCTATTTTTTAAAGAAGAAAATTAAATGCTATTTCAATTTTCTTGTGCTGACCCTTTAGGACTGTACTGAGCTCCTGCCACCTACCAGCATGCTCGCCAGGCAGTCTGTACAAATATTATCATTACTTAAATAGAGTCTGAATCATTACCTTGTGTTTTCACTTTGCAGTGAAGTGATTTAAATATAGTTTTCTTATGTTGGGATCCTTTGACAAATGCATAAATAGTTAGCGCATTGTTAGCAACAGTGAAAAGGAAATGGATGCCTGGCAGGAGGAAGGGCAAATCATTTTCTCATGCTTGCTGTGCTCTTTCTGTAGTGTAAATCAACTCTTCTCCTCTGAAAGTAAAAACTTATTCCAAGATGTCAACAAAAGTAAAGTAATTAGGAAAGGAAATGTAATTCCTCTCTGCTGCTCCTCCCTCGCACACATTAGTAAATGAAAGCTATTTAAAGATATAACCTGGCATAGACTAATTGGAGATGAGTCACTTGGGACCTGATCCTGGAAATGCTTACTCAAACGAGTAGCCCTTTGATTGTTCGCCTGGGTCAGCGTGGAGTGCCTGTGCCTGCTGCAGGATCAGGGAGAAGGGTCAGTCCTGCGGGTCCTGAGCTGGCCAGCTCCAGTGGGAAGATGCCTGTGCTTGGAGTTAACTGTTCTATTGGATCACAGGCAGTTTGGTCAATGTCTCCCAGGACTAAACCCTAATATTTAACTTAAAATAGAATAGGAATATTATGGGGCTACTTTGATTAATTACTCTCATTTGGAATAAAAGAAACAACTAGAAAACTGAAACACCACAAAACTTTCCCACATCCACTTCTGCTTCTGGTTCATTTCTGTCATAAAATTAACTACTGTAATATGCTTTTTCCACAATTTAGTTCTCAAATACTTGGCTGCAAAGGAAGCTGTAAAGCTCAAAGGCGTATTTTTTCTTAGTGTTAGCAATTAATATGCCACTAGTCTTTGCATAAATAAGTTGTCTATTTAAAGCAACTCAAATGGGCTATTTCATTTTATATGACTGTTAATTAAGATGTTGATTAGCCCTGCTATTGAAGCATTGAAACCCTTTCTAAAAGAAATGGCCACTGTTTCAATTTTGTTTTAATTAGTTGGACTTTGAGGTTATTTACTACAGTGTCAGCTATCAAAGTAAAGCTATTTAATTTGATGTTCAGTCTGAGGCAGGTAGCACACAGAATTCCACATTTGCCTGTAACCACTGCCATTAACAGCAGTATGATTTAAGGTCATTTAAGAGTCATCAACCTCACAGATGGTAAAATGCGAAGTATCTAAAAGGGAAAATAACAATTGTTGTCTTGTCAAATAAAATCCGAACATTGTATTTTTCGTGAACACCCACTAGCTTCCAGCAATTTTATACAGAATGTGTTTCCCTTTGGGCGGAGAGTGTTAGGTCTTCCCTTTTATGTATCCTTCCATTGAGACATGCTAACCCCCTCGGGAGGTGAAACCCACCCAGATATTTGTGATTTTAAAACTTCATTTGCGTCACTTGCAACAGAGATGGATCATTATTCTGGGATAAAATCACATCCTGCACAGTGAAAATAACAGGCAACATTTGACCTGAAAAGGGAAAGAGGAAAAAAAAAAACCACAACTACTTTAAAGTGTTAAAAGAAACAGACAGTGTTAAAGCTGCTTCAGGAAACAAATTCTCCCTGTAATGCAGTGTAATTACGATCTTTTCTAAGCTAAGTATAGTACCCTAGAGATTACTATAAGTAACTTATAATAGAATTTTTATTAGTGGTAGTAATTTTTTATGATAATTAGTGTAATCTGCAGCCAATAAAATCAGAAGATATATAGTTATCTCTTTTACACCAGAAAACTAATCTTCAGACAGCTGAAACATTAGAAAAAATATATTATTTTATGATTGTTATACACCTTTATGTTCTTATTATTTGGTACTTTTTTAATAGCTCTTTCCATTTAATGGTGAAAAATGTGAGGCATACTCAAGAGCAAGTATAAAGCAGCCAGCTTGGGGTAAGCATCTGACATTTCGTCTCCTTGGGAATCTTTATTCCATATGATCTTAAACCTCATGCTTTCTGGAAGTTAGTGAGTTTTAAGTATTTCTTCTAGATAATGGGTGACCCTTGCACAAGCCCTGTCCTCACAGTGAGATTTTGCCTTTTCTTATTGACTGGAGGGACAGGCCTGGTTGTGCACATGGTCTCTGTATCTTTGGGACTCTCTTATGCTGCGCCACAAAAAGAATGTTTTGACTGAATGGATTAGCTACTACTGCTAAACCAGTGGGTTTGCTGGAAATGCAAAGAAAGAGAACAGTTCCAGATAAACCTAGGGAAGGACTAACTGCACTTCTCTGTTAGTGTTCCGAATCATACTTTCAGTTTTTAGTTTGCTTTTCTGTCAGAACCCTCCAGGCTGCATGGATGAGATGGAGCTCTCACATAGGCTGCCAAAGCTGGCATCATACATGCCTAGAATTTCTTAGGCTTAGACTTCACTCAAGGCTGTTTGAATGAAGACTATGAAGAGAGACTGATGTCTTCCACTCAGGGAATGGCATAAATTCTCCTGGACCTTTTGGAAATTATTCCTGCAGAAGGAGGTCAGAGGACTGTTGCATTCTCCTAGGTTTTTTAGACTTGGGTTGTCCTAAAATGGGAAAGAGAAGGGGAAAAGGAAAGGGGGGAAAGTTATGGTCTCACTCCTTAGATGTGCTGAGATTAGTATTCCTAGCAACTGTACAGAGATATTCTTAATCCATGTTCATGATCTTCTATGCCTTGATGAGCTGTGACTCAATGTTGACAGTTGATATACTGTCTCCAGCATGTGACTTAGTGTCTGCTGAGATGCATGAGGTAGAGCAAGCTCCACAGAAGTTTGTTCACATTCTGCAAATATAGGAGGACATCAATGCTTGCAGTTATCTGTGATCCATATTTTGTGAGTTTTCCAGTGATCATAACTAATGCATCATGTATTAAGCTGGCTTACGTTTAAATGTGTTGTTTATAGACCTCTTTAGACAGCCCATGAACACGAACACGTTCATCTAAAGACAAAGACATTGGTTAGGTCCCTAATAAAGGTGTTCTAATGATGTTTCCTAGATGTGTTGTTAGTACATTTTGTGTGGAAATATAATAACTGGCTGTTAAATGAGTGGTTGTTTCCTTCATGTCCAGGAAACCCTCACTTTGTGATGAAAATGGCCAGTCTTTCTTGCCTTGCCTCTGTTTTCCCCCACTGTTCTTTGGCAAAGGTAGCACTGTACAGACCTTCAGCCTTCAGGTAGATTCCAGTGCTGCTCAGCCAGGAAGCACACAGGCTGTGAAAAGGGCACCCTGGCAGTGGATAAAGCATCAAGTTTCCATGCTGATTCTGCTGGATTCCTGTGTGCCAGCACTTAGAGACTGTTGACCGTGAGGTTTCTCTGACACTCTTGTGAACCCTCACAGGGACAGATGGATTTGCTCTTGAATGGCTCCATTCTTTTCTCTTTGTGAATAGAGCAGGCAATGGTTAATTTGCCCTGACTGCTGTCATGCACCACAGGCTTCTGCTTTGTCACCCCTCCTGCTGACCATGGCCTCAAGGGCAGGAGGTCTCATATTCTGAAAAGTGTGTACTTACTGTATGTGTCCAGCTTGTCTTTGGGGAGGAGGAGTGCTGTGGCTGAGCGCAGATGGTGCTCTTCCCCTTGCTGTGCTTCAACCTGAGACCTAAATAAGAGCTTTCCAGCAAGCTGACTTGGTAGAAGGAACTGATGGGAGCTAGAGAAAGGAAATTCCTGTTCCCCCTACACTGAGGAATCTTAACAAAAGCCATGTTAGCAAAAGTGATCACCCATGGGTTCTGCAATGTTTTGAATTTATATAGGAGACATTATAAAATTATTCATGGGTTTATTAACTTTTAAGCTGAATTACTGGAATGCATTGTACCAAAGGCTGAAGAATATCTGGAAACTCTGATGACAAAGCAGTTTGTTTCTCATGTGGTCTCTTCAGAACATGCCTTGCTTGCCTCGCTTACAGCCTGCTCTCAAAGTTCTCAAATTGTTCAACAGCTGCCAAAGCATTTACAGGTACAAGTAAAAATGAACTTTTCAGCCATCAGCCCAAATAACACAGCCTTCCTTCTTCATTCTTCATCCCAATTCTGCAGATTGGGTCAACTAGTGTCCTTCATTTGTAATTATTTACTTAAAGGTGTTTCTTCTTTTACTGCTCTCAAAAATCACTGTGTGTTCTTTCTCAATCTTGCTGAGCTTTGAGTTACATAGCAGAACTGTTTTCCAGGAATAGTTTCTAAGGGTTGATAGGTCTGAAGGATTTTAGGCAGAGAGAGTTATATTTTCAGTTTTAGAGTCTGTGAATACCTTATTAGCAAACACTGGATTGTGTGGTAATTTGTCGAGAGGTTGGAACAGATGCATAGCACCCTCCCAGATAAATAAAGCTTAATTTGTAATTTCCACGACAGGCAGATCAATCTGTGTAATTTAAGCGACTGAACTTGTATAGTTGGTGTGCAAGGAAAATACCTTTTATTTAGAATAGCAGCAGTAAATTGACAGTGTAATTTGTTCTGTGAAAATTGGTCAGTGTATTCAATTGTGCATAAAATCTCACAGTCTTTTGAACAGCACTCACAAGTTGTACCCTAAAAATATAAGTAATTAAACAAAATTCCAAACATTCAGATCTTTGAAGACACTTTTTTCTGTGACTGGTGTTAAACTTCAGGTGTTGTTTTCCTTGCTTTTCAAGGATTTGGCATGTGCCACAACATCACATCTGGTAAAGGTTTAACTGAAAAATTGCTCATTTCTAAATTCAAATCTTTTTTTTTTCAGTTAAAATGTGTATCCTGTGGCTCATGGTGTTCATCCATTCTACCACCAGGTAGGTAAAAAATCATGCTGCTTTCCTCTCAAGACAAATATCAGACGAATTCACTGTGCTATGTACACCACTACCTCAAAACCGTAACACAAGTAATAAAATACCAGAAAGTTGGCAGCAGGGGGAGGCTCTTCAAAGAAAATTTATTCTAAAAAGATGTAAGATTAGTGACATCATTGTCAAAAATGTGAAATCTCTATCCCCTCTGGAAATACACTGGTAAGCAGACCCTGAGGAGAAGAAAAAATCAGCAGCCTAAAGCAGAGTCTGTGGCCTCAGTCAAGAAATCCAGGTCACATCTGACACCCATTGAAATCCACACTCATGAATCCAGTGGACTTTAGGTTGGATTCCTAATCACCAGAAAAATGGTTTAATTCAATGTGTCATCTCCAGGGAAGGGTGAGAAGACATCTGAGATGGAAACAGAGACAAATGACTCTTCCCTTGAGGTAACATCAGACACAAGAGAAGCTCCCCTGTGCAGCACTGGAGTCCAACAGGTAATACCAGTTACCTTGGCCTCACTAGTAAACACCTGAAAGGTAATGCACTTTTGATGACTATAATTTCAGTGCTGAAAGCAACCAATGAAAAACACTATAAATTAACTGATCTCAGCATTAAATTTGATCTAACTCAACTGTATTTTGATTTTAAAGAGTTAAATGCAGTCAGAACCTCCTAGATGTTTTCTGAAACAGAAAATTCAGTGAGGGAAGTGTTTTCTTTTTTCACATAACTGTCAATGTATTTATTTGCCAGTTAGAGAAATGTTCAAAAAATATATTTCTGCAAAATGAAATATTTTCAGTTTGGATTTTGCCCCTTCTCTTTCCCCTGCACTTTTGGAACAGGCAGAAGACAAAACACAATTTTTCTTCATAATAATTTTTCTTTTGTTCAGCATTTTTTCCATCTTCCCTGAAATATGCTTAAAGCATTAATGGTACATTTTTGCAGTGGGGCTTTATCCAGAAAAAAAAAAAAAAAGTCAAAGTATTCTACAAATAAGAGTTCTATTACTATTTCTGATGTTAGAAACCGAGCTAATTTGTCAATTAGGATGCAGTATAAGGTTATGGTTTCAGCACAATGGAGAAATTATCAATAGAATAATGGATGGCAAACAAGAAGTCTTGCACGTGTGCTTTTCTCCTGAGTTGTTTCCAGATTTCACAGACTGAGTGGAACACTGTGTTTCTGTCTTGTAGAAGGAAAGACTAGCTCGAGGCTACAGCCGAACTCCTTATGAACAGTAAAAGGAAGGCTGCTCCCGTAATGGGGTGTGAAATACTGACCTTCTGGAATAGCCATTTTAAGTAGCTTTTCGGTTTTGTTCAGCTGCGGCAAGGAAAGTGCAATTGTGCTGCCCAGTTCTGTTTGAACAAGCAAGTTGTGCACACTTCACTGGAGGAATGTATGGAGTGTGTTGAAAGCACAGATACGGAAGTGTGGCCAGGAATGTGATAGAGTGGATATAAAATGAGTGAAGACAAGTGTCCTCATGCTGGCTGCGGTGGTGACGTGCATTATCTCGACGTTATCAGGAGATAGATGTTTGCATTCCCATGGGTCAGTGCAAGTTGTCACAGTTTCAACTTCCAGTTTTTTCTTATGGAAATAACATCACGAGGCAAAGAACATGAAAAGTCCTCTGCTTGCTTGCACCTCCACATGTGATCTTGCAATCCTGAATGCTCTCTAGAGGACTTAGGTGCAGTGTGAAAGTATGACAATTGTTTTATCAATGGTCTTTTGCTTCTATTTATAGCAACAAAGTTGATAAAAAGTTTTTATTTCATTCCTCCTTTTCCTACTCATTAAAAATCTTTGCTAGTGAGACATTTTTAAGGGGAAACGAGATATACAGATATTTTTGTTTTATTCTTACTTCCATTAAAAAAGAAAAAAAAGGTTAGATGAAGTTCTGAGCAGTAGGGTTTTGATGCATACGTTGAATGCTGCCTCTAGAAAGACATTGTTCTGGAATGGCAAATAGCTCAAAACCTGGCACTTTCCACCCCAGCCCAACAATTTGAAGGTAGTCATTTTGGCAAGACCACTTAACAGGCTTTATTATCATTCCAGTGTGAAACAAAAACAAACAGAACTTCTCCACAGGTTTTGCGAAATGCAGTTAAGTAGTTGTCATTGTTTCTGATCTGCTAATCAATTATCAGTATTAATTAAAGGATCCCTTTAGATCTGTTCCTCAGATCCAAAACAGTCAACAGGAAGAGGAATGTGTGGCATGAAATCTAGATTCCTGTATTTACTGCATGTTATATCTGTTCCTGCGTGTGTGAATATACCATCTGATAAGGTGAAACACCCTGTATATACTAGTAATTAGTAATTAGTCATAATTTCATGTAATTATTGCAGCAATTTCTGTGGTAGCTATCACGTGTCCCAGACATCTGTACTTTATGAAGCCAAATTTGTAATTTTCAACTAATATATAGTTAGCCCACTGAAGTATGTTACATACTTTTGCTTTATCCCAGCCTTTTTGAGCTCTGTTGTACCTGTTTGCTCTGCAAAGGCAGTAAGAAAAGTAATGAATTTCCAAAGTTATATATCTGTCCTAGTAAATTATTTATGTTGCAACTTTTTTTTTTTTTTTTTTTTTTTATTTAAGGGGTAAAATTTACTGGAATTTTTTCTTTTGNTTCTGTATTTTTGGCTAGACAGGTCTCAAAATCCACTTACCAATTTTTTTTTTTCCAATTTTTTTTTTTTTTTTTTTTTTTATATATAAGGTGTCAAATGTACTGGCATTTCTGTCTTTGGGTTGGCTTTTTTTTATTTAACTGTACCCTTCCCTGTGTTAGCCTGTAAATACAGTGCTCTGAAAGGAAGGGTAAACAGCACTGCCTCGAATTAGGTGTGCTGAGGGCAGATTTGCTGTAAAGTTTCCCACACACCTGTGTTAAAGTTTGAACAATCAGCACCCATCCTGATTTTTTAGTCTGGAGAATCTTCTAAGATGGGAGGGAATTGTTTCTTGTGCCAATCTAATCTGCAGGATTGCTTTGTCGTGCAAATGAAGGGAGAATGCAATACACTTATTTTCACTTACAGCTAAAATCAAATATCAACTCCAATCTGAAAATGAAACTGAAGTGCCTGGGGGTAAGGGTTTCTTGGTGGGGTTTCCTGTTTTTTAAGAAAGTCTGGTTTAAAGGAAAAAAAAAAAAGTGAAAAATTAACAGACTTGCTTAGAATTTTTTTAAAAGCAGAAAACTCCAGAATGGGCCAAGCAGCGCAGAAATGTAGCCAAAATTAATTTTGTGGGTTTTTAAATCCCTTAAAGTTTCAGGCTTAGAATTAGCAACCTGTAGCACAACAGTTTCACTATAAGAAGCAACTGTAATTTATTTGTGTATACTGATAGAATCATCTCTTCACGCACTGGCAACTTACTTGAATTTCCTTTGATATATTTAGCCTAAAGAGTCTTAGATTAAATAAACATAAACAATCCAAATGGCTTTAAACTAATTCTTATATAAAACAAGATTTGGAAAATATGCATTGAAAGGTAATGTAAGCATTTTGCTTATGCAGTTTTCGTTTTAAAAATGTAATGAATCTTTGTAGCCATGAAAGTCTCTACGACAATACTCTGTGCACCAAATGTTTGTATCCTCCAGTACCATTGTAAAATGCAGTATTTACCCAGCGAAAGCAGTACAGATGTTTGGCAGCCATGCCAATGAGCAAACGAGTGATCCTTGAAAAAATATTGTTTTTTTCAGTTCCCTGTATACTCCCAGATTGCTTTTCACACCTAAGCATTTATTGAGGTGCAACATAATTTTTTCCTGTGAAAAAATTTATATTTACCCACTCTTCTTTTACCGTGATATTTGAAATAATACAACATCATTACTTGCTGTGCTTAGAGCAGGAAATAACTATGACAACTCCAATACCATGGCTTGATTAATATTGGATTCTTAATAACAATCTCTACACATAGATTTTTGGTAGCAAGATGAGTCATTTGTGCAGACAGTTGATTCCAAGTGAGCCAATGACTCCATGGCAACTCGGAGAGCAGCATCTGCAGAGGAAGGAGCTGGACTTGTGTCCTTAAGTGCAGGTCTGATCAAGCCTTTTTGTGGCCTTGATGCTTTGAAGACCTTTAGTGGGGCTCTCTGTGCTGTTTGTCTGGAGCACTGTGCCATGCTCTGGGCTAGGCCTGGCACAGTCAGAGCCTCACACACAACTTCAAAATAACATGAGCAAACTACTTCTGAAAGGTAAAATATGTGTTAAATGGACAGGTATGAATAGTCTGCAGAAGCTAGAATCAAGAGGCTGCTTTGCTCTGGAACACCTGCTTTGGGTGGCAGAATCCCAAAGGTGACTGCTAGTGGTGAAATTAAGGGAAAGATGCTTTTGAAACCTCCACAGGATTTCTGCTTAAATGAGGATTGCAGATTTTGGCCCATATTCAGTAAAACTTGTTTCCCCCTCCGTACTA
>VZRH01008009.1:576466-591466 GCA_013397555.1 Urocynchramus pylzowi
CCGTGTTTTAGCTGTGCAGGGCCTTTTTAATTCATTTAACTCATTTTAATTGTCTTTCAGGGGAAGAGCGCTTTCTTTGGCCAGCTTAACTGGCAGGGAAAGCTGCCTGCTTGAGTACTTGCTGCCATTCAAAGAGACCACTCATGAAAATGCATGCTTGTCCTCGTAACTCCTTCAGTAACTGTAATATTTCTCCCTTACTGTTTATGTCAGAGAGTCATTACTGGAAGCTGCTGACATTTTTGACATTCAGTAGCATCACAGCACATTAGGTGGTCCTTAGATAATTTTTAGACAAAATTTACTTGTATCACATGCTCAGGCCATTACAAGCAACAGAAGTGAAACACTTCTGGGTGAAGATAAATCAGTCAGTGCACTCATTTTTTGTGGACCTTCCTATATTATTCTATAGCTGAACAATTTTAACCAGGTGGTGCATAATGCATAATATGCTGTCTACCAAGGCTGTTCATGCTTGGGTTTTGGCTTTTGTGGAAGATCAATCTCTATTAGGGGATCTATTATCATCACTTATGTTTTACTACAATGAAATAAATAGGCAGCTGCAGTTGTTTGGCCTAATAGCTCTTAGTTTGATTGCTAGAAGTAGGAAATCAATGCAGGGTGAAAGGAAGAAACATTTTTAATAACTTACACTCCAGATATGAGATCCCCAAGTTATTACAAATTATAAGGTTAAGACCTCTTGAAAGAATCCTAGCTAGTTAAATATTTAAAACTCCTGGGTGAGAACACATGCACTAATGAGCTTCAGGCTACTAAATACCAGAATCTAGAGGGAGACATCTTGTTTTATATTAGAAAGTATTAGTGAGTATAAACTGGCCATAAGAAGTGTTTAATTAGGAGTTATATTGATATGGGGAAAGCAGAGAGAGAAACAGATTACCAAATCTAGTGTTCATCACTGTTAAAAGCTGGATTTGTCTGTGCAGGGAGAGAAACAAATGAAAGCAGCCCTGTATCAAATCAGGAGGGACAGGGTATGGTATCCTGATGCTCCCAACATCCCTCTCCACAGCCTTGGGGGAGTTGCTGGATACCTCAGACTGAATGTGGATGGATCTTCCTACTGAGAATTTCTTTTGACCCCCGTCAGGTAGCAAGTTGCCTCAGACTTTTGATCAGTATTGCAGATGTAATAATTGTTGTTTGGTGAAAACTATGATGCAAATGCCAGACCAATACACGTCTTGCAATTCTCTAACCCCAAACAAGAAGAGAAAGAATATCATAAATCTTTGAATCTCTTCCCTTGTCATCTTTTAGTTTGGAATTTTAAGATTCTAGGAAACCTGTTAATTGTACCTGGCTATGTTAAGTTTGCTTAAGAAGAATAGAAATGTTGCAATTCAGATGATAAGTCAAGAAGGGAGTCAGGGTTGACAGCAAAAATTGGCTTGACATGATTAAGCACCAGATAATATTAAGTCTTGTCACACAAATATTGTGGGAGAAGGCTTGCTGCATTGTGTGCACACATATGTATTTTATGTAAAATAGCCTCGGTCTGTCTCCTCTCTGAAACAGGGAGTGCGAGTGGGTAAACAGCTCATAGCAACAGATGAAAGGCTGACAAAGTTCAGACTCCCAGTTCAAAGGTTTCAGCAGTATGTGAAATGACAATCTCAGGTTATTTGTGTATCCAAGCTCCTGTGTATTTGAATTGTTTGCTCATCTATGGAGGCTCACCATTATCTTATTCCTGGTTGTGTTCATCAGCTGAGTGAGCTGCCTGGCTGCAGACATATCTCATAAGAAAACTTAGTAAAGCCTCATAACACCCTGCCTCTTCCCCCAAGAAGATCAGAAATACTTTTTTTTAATTGTTGAGGATAAATTACAGCAGCACAAAGCGAGCATCCTGCTCACTCTGTGTGCATCTCCTGCTTCTTGGTCAGCACAGGTCCACTGTTCCATTTTTAAATCAAATTATGCTTGTGATAATATTGTCTTGAGCTTACAGTTGCTGACATGGATATCGACAAAGGCTTAGCCAGTATTTTAATAAGAAAACAAAATACAGGAAATACTCTAGAGTTTCCAGGTGGATCATTAACAAGACGCCTTGGAGGGCTGAGACTGCCAGCCAGCACAGGGAATGCATCACAGTTCGTCATACAACTTAAACTTCTTTTGACATCTAGTTATGTCGAAATGTGACTGATCACCTAGGGGTCCAGGCTCCTGTGAGGGAAAAGTTCACTGACAGACAGCGAACGAAGCTGATCTTAAATGAGAATCAAGAGAAAGCAGCATTCCAGCGTCTTGACAGTCTGCAGCTGCTACCTGGGTCTGCCTAACGAAGACGAGCCTGCTCTGCTGAACAGTTATATTAGCATCTGTATGCTTCTGTCTCATTATCACACATCTGCCCACCTTTATTCGAATGAAGCTTCTTCTGATCTGACAGCTCAGGCATTGTCAGTGAATAGATATTATGGGAGCCGGGTACAGCAGCTTAGGGTGTTAGCTTTTATTTTCTAAAGACTGTTGTACAGTTTGACAGTATAATGCCACAGAGGTAAAGAAGATAATTAACATATTGGGCAGTTTCTAAACAAAGCTGAGACAGTTATACTGGCAAAAGTGCTGCTGCTGGAGCAGTATTGTTTGCACTCTGGAAACATCAAAGGCTTGCAAGATCTGCCTTTATAAAAAAGAGAACAGGTATGGCATGGTCCCCACACCACAAATAGGAAGTTTTGGGGGGCTGAGCCCACGCCTAAAACTGCAAAACCTTTGGTGCTTGAAGAGCCTGTCATGTGCATTCAAACCTCTGCTTGCTCAGGCAAATTATCTCCCAGCATTTGAGAAGATGTGAAAAGGTGTGTGTGGAGAGGAGGCTGAGGGTCTTTTTTACTTTCTTGAATTTATTTTTACCCCCCAGCACAAAGCTAAGCATTCATTTGAGCTTCACAGAGCTCATATTTGGATGGAGTTTTAAGCCTTCTAAGTTCGAGATCACATGTGGGATTTTCTGGAAATGCCAAAAAAGCATATGACAGAGGTTTTGTCATTTGCTCAGTAATACACTAGAAAGGCTTGTTAAAAAATAAAAAAATAAAAAAATAAAAAAAAAACCCCAACCAACCAAGCAACCAAAAGGAGAAATAGTATTTTGAGTCCACAATGTAAATGGACTGAGATTAGATGACTTAGGAAAGGGATGTTCATATTCTCTTCTGCAGATCTGAGAAAAAAAATGTAGTACTGTCATGGATTACTACACAGCTTGTCTTCAGTTTTCACCAGGTCTTAGATTCTGTATAAAATATTTGACAGTGCTGGAATTGAATGGCCACTTGACTTCATAAATATTTGGGATATGAAGCATTTACGAAAATATAGCCTCTGAAAGTTCTCATTCTTCTTTACATTTTTGAGAAAAATAATGAATGGGATACACTGCAGCAAGATCATCCTTGAAATCACTGTCCCTTTGAGCCTTGGTTTTAAATGGCTTAAATAGCCTAGACCCCCCCCTGCCCACAAGTAATATTGTGGCCAAAAAACAGATCTGCAGCTGGTTTGGATGAGTTGCTCATTTGCAGCTGAAATAGCGTTCCCTGTTCCTGTGGCAGTAAGCAGATTTACCCTGCTAAGAATCTAGCCCCAGATTTCTAAGAACTTATGGACTTTCCTCATTTCATTCATGGCTTTCAGTCCGCTGCTTTTTCTTTGTTCTTGAGAGCACAGGGTTACACGAGTTAATGTTGAAATTACTGCTATTTTGCAACAACGCATTCAAAGTCATTTCAGCATCTGCGCTGATAAAGTGAGAACAGCTCATCCAGATTGGCCTCCAGGACCTGCACTCACCATCGCAAAGTTTGAATATAGAATTAGATTCGTTTTAAAAAGAGAGGGGGAAAAAAAAAAAAAAGATAAATCCATTGTCATTCATTCTAAAAAGGCATTACAGACTGCCGACACTGTACAGAAAAATAGGAGATGTTGACCTTTTTATTATAGACTTTTCTGTGCTGTTGCCCTCCTGTCGGAGGTGCCTCCCCCCGCAGCCGCGCAGCCCGCACGCACCCGCGCACACACGCGCCCGCTCTTCAGCTCTGTGTTATCTCAAATAATTACCCTGCGCTTCTGGCTGTCCCCAGTGACTTCTGCTGCTAAAAAAGCTACTCATTGTCGGTGAGTGAAGAGGGATTTCAAACCTGCTTCTTGTGGCCCAGCAACAGCTCTTAATTAACCACTCAGGTATTGAGCCGCCTCCTCGCCCGGCTCCCATCCATATGGCAGGAACATGTCCACAGCGATAATCACTGAAGGAAATATTGTATCAAAAAAAGGGCTCGCAGAACAGAAAGCGCCTGCAAATTATTTTTAATGATTCTCCTCTTGTGAGCCGGATTATTTGTTATTTCCAGCAGCGCCAGGGAAGGGGGCTGTGTGGGGACATGCCAGTCCTCGTCTCGCTCTCCCCTGCGCCCAGGCAGAGCCCAGCCTCAGCCCGGCCACCGGGCAGGCACCCGGGCTACCAGAGGAGGCCCTTCAGGCAGCCTGAAGAGCTTCAGTTCCCTATGATTTTGATAATCCTTTGTTTCTAGCGCGACTCGCTTTCTACACGCTGGATGTCCATGTTTCCTGTGAGAAAGGCACTTGAAAAAACTTGCAGGCTTGACACAGACCCAGACCCTTTTTCCTTACCCCACGGTTTATAGTAAAGAAAATAGTGATTTGAGTTTATAAATCTAATTAAAAATGAAGTTGCATTTACATTCTAAAACGTTGCATATACCAGCATACTGTGTCAAAAGATATTATGTATGATTTTACTTTGTGACAGAAACCATTACATTTAAAAATTCATTACAGCAAGGTTAGTTAGACACATGATGGATGCAGCTTTAATCCTGCCATATATTATTACAGTTAAAATGTAAATGATGAAAAATATTTTGTGCTTATCAGCATTTATGTGGAAATGTGTTTTACAGTGATATATGGTGTTATATTTCTATTATTATGATGAGAAAGAATGAAATACAAAAAGACTAAGTGTTTATTAAAACATGGTTACTTGTGATAAAATATTCTTGTTGTACATGACTTTAAACATATTTACCAAGGGCATTTGTCCAAAACAGCTGTGAAATGTGTTTGCTATGCAAATCATTCTTTGTAATTTTTTTCCCCTCTGTTATACTGACTATAGCTTTTTAATAGCCTAATGTTTAAGCTATGTAAATATATTTTTATTATTTTTCATTTCAAACATGGGGGGATGGGGACTGGGTCTGCTTATGCACATGCATGTATTCAAATAGATGGAAGCATACATAAAAAGATAGACAGAAAATTGATCCTAGCAAAAATCCTTTTCAATTCTCTCTCCTCTCGTTTCAGCCTCTCAAAGCCAACCTTGATCACAGGGAACTGAGCTCTTTGCCAGCACAGCCCTTGGCAAGTGCTGCTCTCGGAGCACTCGCGTGGTGCTGCTGACGGGGCAGTGATTTAACAGCTCACACAACAAACCCTTAACTCAGCCTTGTTCTACACCCTCCTCCTCACACATGGCTAGTGCATCGTTTCATGGGAGATTCATGCCCTGGCCAGGGAACTGAATTTTTCGTTTTTCCCCAAGGAAGGTGAGTTCTCAGTTGGGCTTGTGCTTTAGAAGAACCCTGCCAAGTAAATCTGTACAGAGTTGTACTAATATGAAAGGTAGTGAGTTTTGAGGTCAGTATTGCCTGTTGCAAATTCCTAGGTTAAGTTTTTAAAGAAATTTTACTCCAACAGTGACCCTTCTAGAAAGATTTCTGGCCCTAAGGGCCCAGTCTCCACAGGCAAAATCCAGTATAATCTTGAATAGAACAATACAAAGGCGTAAAAGCCATTAAGTGACTTACCCAGTGTCCCACAGGAAGTCTGTGACAGAAAAGAAAACAAAAATGTGAAGGCCCTGAAACTTAGGAATTTAACCATTCTATCTGTGCCTTCCCACATGTGCTCTGTACGCTGGGTTTTCAGAGTTTTTGAGTTTGCTCTCTTGGTCTTTCCACTGACCCTGGCTGACCACTGCATCATTCTAGTACTAATGATGATGACCCAGGAGTTATTGTCTTACACCCCACATTACCCCAACTTGCCTCCACTCTGTTCCCACTATTTATTTTCTCTATGTATCCACTACAAGTTGTGCTGATTGTTTTGTTACCTTCTATGCAGCTCATAATTAAGAAAACAATAGAATCAATAAACAAGTAAATTGTGTGGTTTCCATATTGTTCCTGTAATTCCTTCAGTTTATATTGCTATCTCTTAGAAAAGAAATTCACTTGAGTTCGGCATGATGCAGTAATCATGCTGAGATTGCTTCTAGTTGTATGATGCTGAGCCCATATTTAACAAGTCAAATACGCTTCCTAAAAAAAGGAACAAAGTAAATCAAAATATTTGTGATCCAGAGCATATATGTCCCTCAGTCCTCAATGTCTGTCTTCTAATAGGAACAGAAGCAGGAGACCTGGTGCTTGTAGTTCACTAAAGTGGCTATTTCCTTATAGCCTTCCTCTTGTAGCAATGTTTATTCAGTTATCAGGGAAGAAATATCATTTGTCCGTGCAGCTACAATTACCTAATTTGTTGTATAAATTATTACTTTTTTTTCTCATCTCATGTTGATGACAGAATCATTTAATAGACTTTCAGTTGCTCAAGCTTGAAAATTGGTTCCACATTCTCTCTTTTTTTAGTTTTCCTCCCTAGGGTGAGTGCAACGTGGTCTAAATACAATTTCCATCCCCCCTCCCTTTATTTTTTTAAAACATCTGCTTGTATGAGGATGTTGTTGTGTACATTAGCACCGTACAGTTTAGCACCCTTTAGGACTACCTTCGTTCTTGGCTTCCTCATTCCCGGGGCCAATCATAATATATCAGGAACTGTAGATATTTCCTATCTCAGCACTCTCCATAACTCTTCTGCTCAGCTGTCTGAAGCTGTTTTCTTTAGGAAGTCCAAAACAAGGGGGACTGGTTGACCTGGCATCAGTCCTATTTATAATAAAAAACCCTCTTCCCTGCACACCTTTGGAGCTTTGTCGTGTAGGGGTCACATCCGTTTAAATTAACAGCTACCGCGCCCGTGGCGGAGCACGGACACCTAACCTTTACTGTCCCCTCTACCCTTTTGTTTGAAGTTATCCAACCCAGCCAGATGATTTTCTCCAAAGCTGAGGTTACAGGATTTGCAACTGTGGCTTTGCCACATAGTTCATTAGGAAGGGAAAAATCAGCTATTGTCACATCTACTGGATTTTTGTGTGTGTGTGCGTGACATGTTTATTTGTTTGTTTAAAATAAACATTTGCTTTTAAATTTTTCCTCCCCTGCTGTTGCTGCTGAAATAAATGCCAGTCAGGCTTGTTTGCTTAGTATAGAAGTTACTGTGTGGTTGGAGGAAGAAATGATGTATGGAGCAGCCTTCTCATTCCCAGCCTGTGCTCGAAGGGCTTCTCTTAGAAATAATGCCATTGCTGCTTCTGTGACACTGGAGATGTCACAGAGTTACCATCTGCCCACTCATGAGTCAACTGGTTGCCTATGAAATCTATTTATTTTAGTTTTAAGCCTAAGAATATTTGCTGAAAGCGGGATTATCACTTTGTAGACCACCAACAGCTGTTGAAAAGCAGGGCATAAAACTTTGTTTATGTCTTTAATAACCCACTTAATGACAGAGCAAGCACATTATTCATAATAAAATAGGCTGGCATAATCTTACTCCAGTGCATGGTGTCAGGGAATTAAGAAACATCTGCTATGCCATAAAATAACACTGTATATACTATGCACATTAAAAACATGTGTACACACATATGTATATTATATACATTATTTAAAATGTCTCAGTGGAATTCTACTCTTTAATTACATTTAGCTAACAGTGAAATGGTTAAATGAGGGTATTTTTGCTTCTGAATCTGAATTTTATATGAAGTTGGAGTCTATGGCTACCTATAGTGGCAAGGGATAGGATATTTACAGTACATTTAAGGCATAAAGGCAAAGTTTCAAGTTTTGAAATTGGGGTTCAAAATCTATTTTTAGCCTCCAAATAAGTGACCTAATTTTCTGAACCATAAAACATTTGTGGGTTCTTAACCTGATGAGCGTGTTGGTTGCTCAGCAACTCTGAAAAACCAGGCCACTGTTTCAGTGCCTGAATGCAGATTTTTATTTACAATGAAGGCATGTGAATTTACAGATTTTATCCATAGCAGTGCTAGGCATTGCTCCTGCCCTTGGAATGGAAACCCCACTGTGCTGCTGCTGTACATGCCCAGGAAGTCACTGCCTCTGCTTTGGAGAGCTTGGAGCCAAAGAGACCAAGAATTCTTCAGCCTGGCTCTGCAGCTGGGATGCTGGAGGCAGGGGGGGAATCCTTCTCCCTGCAAGAGGCTGAGCACCGTGGCTCCCAACCAGCAAAGCATGTAAACATGTCTTTAAATTTAAGCTTGTGAGATGTAAGTGGAACTACTTGCATCTTAAAATTAAATACATGTTTCACTAGATCAGGCCAGATGGTTTTACATGCTCAAAAGTGACATTTACAAGGTCACATAGGAAATGTTTGACAGAGCCAGGAACCGAAACCAGATCTCTCAAGTGCCAACCTTGTGCCTTAATTTTGCACCCATCTTTTTTTTTTTTTTTAATTTCTTTTTGTGATGACATATTTCTCTTAATGCAAACAAAAAATGGGGAAGAAATCCAATAAGGAGACAATTAACTTGTGGGGTTTTGCATGTCTGTCTGTTTCGTTGGTTTTTTTCCAAAAAAACAACTGAATACCCTAGTGCCACTGTTTCAGAGATTAGCACTTTAAACTTTCCAGAAAAGCATATATTTTTATTCACTTAAAAAAAAATTTTCTTCTATCTTTAAAAAATGTAAGCAATCTGTTTTCATTTCGTAGGTGGCCCACCGAATAAAAAAAGCTGTAAGTTAATAAAATTTCTATACAGATTTATAAGAACTGAGTGAACTCCCCAGTATCTGAATGTTAATCTGTTGGAAAGTAGCTGCCATGGTACTGGAATAACTCAAAGTCACACAGCAGGGCACACTAACAGTAGTTCTCTCACTGACATTTTCTCCACAAGTGCCAAAATAAACATGGGAAACTACTATTGGGAAACAGCCCAAAGAACTACTGGAATGGCAACTGTGATAAATTGAAGGTGGTTTCTTCAGATTCACCTAAATCTCTGATTTCACTAATGTGTATATTTTTCTTGGTAGTCCTATCCTTGTGAATTATCTCAAATGCATTTGGTTTAGTCTGTCTTTGCTAGCTCTGGTCTTGGCATTCCACTACATTCTTTGCAGTCTCTCATTCTGCCTCAGGTTTGAGTGTCTTTAGCCTTTCTGTTCTTCTCAAACTCACATCCAGACCTCAGCACCATGAGAAAATACTCTAGATTAAATACTTTTTTCTAATTAATATTTATTGACTGACATTTTAGTCTGTGTTTGGAAAGGAAGGAAACAACATTCTCACCTTCACATGGACCCTCCTATTACATCAGCAAAATGCAAAAAGGTGAAATATGAGCATGGCAGACTAGGTTTTATGTAGTGACCTCTTTTTTGGCTGCCTAGGTTCTGTATTTCACTTTTGGACTTAATTGACTTCTATTCATAGAATTTGCATATCTGTGACCCATTTGTAAAAACTCTTAAAAACTAGTATAATTTAAGTACTTTTATTTTAAGTGAACGTACCCAGACATCTGTGGGGTCTGAGGGGCAGGCTCCAATTGTTCTTCTTGAGGATATTTAAAATATCATTGCTTCAAGCTGTCTGGCTTCCCCAGACCTGAACAGGGGCCTGTGGCCAGGACACTGCAGCCTGTGAGCTGAGAGGACAGAGCCTGAAGGTGCTAGAGATTTAGTCTACACGTAGAACTATTTCTTCTCTAATTTGTATCAAACGGAAAGAAACTGAAACGTAGAATCTTCCCAAATAAATGTCCTCTAACTTGTTGTGCTGGTTTCTCCTTCAGCAACTCGTCTTGTTATGAGCATTAAGGATCCCTGCTGAACAGCACAATGCAGCTCCATGTCAAGGTGTGCTTAATGCCAGCTTCCCACTCCTCAAGACAGACACAAGTCTTCCCTTGTCAGGGAGCAGGCACCCAAGCTGTTAGTAAGGTATGTATCTGTGTTTCTCTGGGGTTTAATTGTTTTGGTTTTTAACTGAGCCTGAGCTACACTATACATGGGACTACAGCAACTGTCCTGTCTGGGGAAGGTACTGCTCCTTCTCCACTAGCAGCAGACACTTATGAAAGAGACCAGAAAAGGGTGTCTAGGTGCTGCTGCCTCCATAGCACAGCTTTCCAGCTTCTTGCACCCAGCAGTTCCAGCTTACTGAGCCAGGGCTGGTATCCTGATTATTTTTATAGTCTCTGATAGATTTTCCCTCGCCTCCCCATCCATGACTTTGCATTATCAGTTTTTGATATTTACACCATCAAGAGGCATTTAATTCCACAATTTCACTCCATGTTATGTGACCGTGCACTGAGTTCTTACATTCTCGTTCCAAATAATTATTTCCATGACTCTCTTGATTTTATAAACCTTTGCTGTACCCACTTTTTGTCACCTGCGCTTTCTTCAGGCTGTGGAATCATCCTGTGTGTAGGTGCTACTCAGAAGCAGTCCCATATCTTTAAAAGGTGCCAAATCTCTACTGGCAACTTAACAAATAGCATTTACTTTTGGGATAAAATGGGCACACATTACTACCCTCAATGATATACAATACAAGCCTGAGAAGTACCAGTCAAAGCAGAAATATGAAAAGTTGATTAAAATCCAACGCCCTCCAAGTGGTAAGGAATACAGAGGTGAGACAAAGATACTTGTGTCTCCCTGAGTTCCCCATATAGAGGAATCTACAAAAACCCAGAAAATGGCTATAAAAGGGTTCCCTTCACATGTGTTTCCCTGTATTCTCCTGTCTGGTAAACTGGGTTCAAGGCTCTTTAAATAGCATGTGGAGAAAATCTTGGGAGTAAAATCAAGATGTAAGTATGCAGTCAATTGCACAAGTGGTTGAATTGCAAACTTTAAAATATTTAACATGCTTAATGTTATGTGGTTCTAGCCAGCTCCTTTTTATGGGGGCTCCCTGTTTCCTGCATACTGGGAGAACTGGAAAGCTAAGGCCAGTGATAGCACCTATCACAGCTTATTACAGAGGGTAAACAACCAACCTTATTAGTAGATGAGCAGGAAAGGTAGATCAATATAAGGAAATTCTGCTTTCATTCACTATTCCCTTTGTCACTGCCAGACCTCAGAATTTTTCAGTTCATTGATGTCAGTAAGGATTTACTTCTCTGCCCAAGGAGCTGGGGCCAGATTATTCCCAGGCTGCAGCAGATACTGATCAGCATGTAAGAGGGCTTGGGCAGCTGGGTAAGAAAATGAAATTTAAATTCACAGCAACTTAAATACTGCTTGGGTTTATAATGTCCACATTGGTATTAGGCAACGTGACAACAGAAGTGGCCAAAATATATCTCCTTTCACAGTCCTGCCCGGTGAATACACCAGCTTTCTTAGAGGGGTACAGCATTTTCATTAGCTGAGTGAACACCTAGCTCAGGCCAAGTCTGGAAACATTTTATTCACAGGGCTGCTCAGGGGTTAAACTCTGCTTAACACATTCACTCCCCTACTAACATGCCATTCTTTCCTTTGCAGAGCAGCTTCCTCCCCAGCAGCACCTAGAGCCTGTCCTTGCATACCCCCATGCTCTAATGCCCTCAGCAAGCTGTGGTTTACACCACACACACCTTCTCATCACTGTTATCACCGATGGTTTCCTCAATGGAAGTAATCATTCACATTATAACTGTTGCCAAAACCCTCTGGCACCAGAAGTGCTCTTGGAATGAAAGCCTGAAGGCATGCAAGAGCCTGAGCAGCTGTAGCAGCAGCCCTGCAGTCATCGAGCTGGGGCTGAACCGCATCGGGAAAAGGCACAGGACTTCCCTGAGACAAATTACACTTTGCTTTGTGCACACGTGTAGTGCCACATTTTGTGTTCAGTATCAACCAGAGGTCGGTGCTTAGATCTGCCTCAACCTTGCAGACAGGTTCAGTGTGTGTCGACACATTTCTAAATGTATTTGTACCCAGGAATGTGTGTGTGTGTGTGTGTGTGTGTGTGTGCTGATCTTTGCTCAGGGTTTGTACACCTTGAGGACCTCACTCCCTAAGTGGAGGTTAGGAGTTCTCACAGTTCAAGTTATAAGCAGAGATAGTCAAAAATAAAGACTTTCTTCTCATCCATGATATGACACTGTCTACTGCGGCGGGGAAGTGGTTCTCTTCTCCGTCGGAGGGAGNTACAGCTTAGTCTGAGTTTAAAACTGTCAGAGTTCAACAAGATAATGCATCCAAATAGTCATTTGACTTACCTGGAATCTGCTCAGTGCTTCCATCTTCTCCAGGCAACCAGGCTGAGGGGCATTCCTGAAGTCCCTGGCAGCTGGCATGCGAGGAATTCTTATTGTGGGGGTGCAGTTTATTTAAGTGGGCACATGTAAGTGCAATCACCACATTCTGATTTCAAAGATGACTAAATGTTCTATGACCATTCATAGGTTTAGTATTTTTGTGAGTTAAACTCAATGCATCTGTTATTTTTGTACAGTTGAATTGTGTAACTTGATTGTCTGACACAGTATCAGCAGTGTGAGATCCTTTATGGGTCACGGCTCAGCTGAATTTTATGCATAAGAATTTCCCCATTTTTGTTCAGGACACAATTGTTCTTCTGGGCAATACTCATCATCTCAAGTCTAGAAAAAAAAAAAAAAAAAAGAATGCAAAATGCAGCCAGACATCTTGAAAAGAGCCTGTTTGTGCCTTGCAATGAAGGAGAAGGAAAGTAAAATCCTATTTCAATTCCTTTGGATAGGGGCCACCCATCCCACATCAAGACCCTCAGCCACAGCCCAGGTGGCTGATTCCTTGCCCTGATGTCTCAGGGCAGCATCCCTCTGTGGAGGTGGCTCTCTCATGCCCTAACTGGATGCTCAGGCACTGTGCAGTGGGTGCCCACCCCTGGCACGGTGCAGGTGAGCAGCCCAGCAGGTACCAGCAGGTACCAGCAGGTACCAGCATGCACCCCTGGGCACCATCTCCTCTCCCCTGGAGTCCCCACAGAACTGGGGGGCTGCACACCCCCTGGCAGGCAGCAACCTTGGAACAGGGCTTGGCTCCAGGAGGATTTGGGGCAGAGTGGCACACTGTAAAACTGTGCACCAGCAAAGACAGCCCAGCTCCTTGTTAGTGCTGGAAAATGCTCTGCAGCATCCAAACCCTGCAGTGCTCCAAGCTCGTGCTGACGGGCCAGCTAATTGTCAGCATGCCACTGCCTCTGCTCCCTGTGTGGTCCTGCAGAGAGCCATCCTGATGGCTGCCAGTAATGAGGAAAACTGGTGTGTTTTTGTTTTGTTTCCTTTTAAATAAACTTGCAGTCCTTAATCTAGCCGGCTGGAGTCCAGATTTGACAGCCCTGTGAGTAATGAGGTGCAAGTAAAGACAGGATGTAGAATTAGGAGGTAAGGGCTGAAGGTTGCCCCAAATTTGATCTCTAGACTGGACGTGTTACATCTCCTCCCCACCCCTTCTCCTCTTCATCCTCCCCCTCACCATCATTCTTAGACACAGGGCATCAGGTGCTTGCTTACCAGGGCAATGGGCTGCCCAGCACACAGGGCAGCTGCAGGGGGAGAGACCCACTGGGCAGTGCCCCACTGGCCCACCAGGCCCTGTCTGGGCATCTCATGAGCTGTTTGGGCTGAGGCACCTGGAGCTGCCCACAGCTCTGCCCAAGGCACCTTGCACCCACCTCTTTCTCACCTCACCTTGAGGAGAAACATTGAGCTGTGGTTCAGCTTGTTCAGATGCATGCATAGGAATGACACATGCATATCTGTAGAGATCTGTACAGGCTGAGGGATAATTACAAATATTAAGTCATTTTAGAACAGCAATGTCTCTTCAAAATAAAGGTAAAATATTCTTATATATATATTTTCCTATTTTACATGCACTTTCTCTGTTCCTCTGTGTCTCCCTTTCCATCCAGCTGATCATGTGACTAATTTTCTTCACCTGCAAACCGCATTTTTGTTTTTCCACTATCTACTAGAAAAATATAACACCCACCCAAAGTGTTTGCTCTCATGAGGCTGGTACGTTGCACATTTGTTTCCTGCAATGATAGCGGGTTAATGTGCCTTCACTTCTATTTAATATTCTGTATCTTGACTATTTACAATTGTAGCACTGCAGAGCAGGGAGTTCTTATGGATCAGTGCATCAGAGGTGGACAAAAACCCAACTCGGGGTGGGGGGGTCGGGGGTTGATGTTGGTTTATTGGTTCCTGTGTGTCGTTGCCCAAAACATGAGCTCTAACCTTTCATTTGTTGAGCCCTGAGCTCTGACCTCTGGGCCCCAGGTGACCTCACACCACAGTTATCAGTTATGTACTGTCTTTACACAGGAAAGTAGGGAAACACTAAATGTAACTAAGAGGCCTATTTTATATAGCAGCATAACCCCGTGGCAGAGCACACTGAGCTTGTTGAACAACCCTTTCTGTGAGCCAGAACTGCCCTGGAGCTCGTGGCCCTGCACCCACCAGCTGCCCTGCACAGCCACATCAGCCCCTGGGCTTGGCTGTGGGTCCCAAGAACAGGGCAGAGCCTCCCCCATGCTGCTCCCCTTGCTGCAGCTCTGCTAGTGAGTGGTTGCCCAGGACCCCATCAGCTTCCAGATAAAGAGGTTCAAGAAGGAAAAGGCAAATCAGGTTCACCCAGTGTGTCTGGTAATATTTTGTGTTACATTGCTCATGTAACATTGGCAAAGTTTGTGGCCATGGCTGAATTACAGCGGTGCATGTGCTAAACTGGCATTTATTTACAA
>VZRH01008009.1:596466-606997 GCA_013397555.1 Urocynchramus pylzowi
CTTGCAAACAACCAAAGGAGTCTCATCCTGGCTGCAATGTACACGAGGAGGAGACAGCAGCAACCTGCAGAAGAGCAGCTTTTGCTGTATGATTTGAAGCCCATGCTGTGTTTAGCAGGCAGCTCTCACAGGGTGCCACTGTCCTCTTCATCCCTTGGCAAACTCTGCCTTTTAGTCTTTTCAGACTGGGCACTCAACGAAGTCTAGGAGAATTAGCTGTCTACTGCTATCGAAAGCCAAGAGGATTTGGATATCCAGCACTGCTTGGCTCCTTTGCAACCCTCAGCTTCAAACAGTTTTTCAATATTTCATGGCATTGTTTGCTGGGGAAAAAAATAATCCCTCCAACCAAAAAGAAAATAAATTTGTGAAAAATTAGAAACAAGACAGATGTCCTTTCCATGCCCTGCTATCTATGCAGACACTAGCCAGGTTGCTAAGGGTTAAATTTGTTCCTGAGTTGGCCCAATAGCATTCCTTTTTGCCTTCTTATTAGGTTAAATAAATAGAAACTTCTTGCAATATCCATCCATAACGATAAGCAATTCCCACTATAATGGAGGGCTAATATATAAATTCAGCCCACATCAGTTTTGTGTCAACTAGCAAAAACAGAAACAATGGAAACTAGACAGTCATGGCTCTGCATAGGTCAACAACCAAGGTTATCTGTATTCAATTACTGGTATCTGCAAACTTGCATACTGTCAGCTGATCATAGACTAAATGAAAACTTATCATGCACAGAGGCAGCAAATACATTTATTTGAAGCAGGCATCATATTAGTTCGTTGGTTTGACTGTGGTTAAGGGGGAAAAAGGGGTTATCAGTCTTTTGGGAAATTCTTTCAAATATAACCTGCAGCAAATATCTAAAATTGGGGATTATCTATGTTATAAATCTTTGTTCAAAAAGTAGAAAAGGAACAGAAATTGCTCTGTAGCCCTCTAAGACGATAAATTATATTATTTAACAATAGATAAACTTAGGGCACCTTTCCTGTGGTACAACCCTATTGTGAATTAAGCTTTAATCTGCTTCACCTCAACATCTGTTCGGTGGAACCAAAGATCTGGCTGAATTGGGCACAGACAGTAATTTGTTTGTTAACTGCTTCTCTGGAACAATATATCATTTCAGAAAACAAAGCCTACTAACACAACGCATATTTATCTGTTTCCTCTATCTGTGTTCCTTTTTCCATAAGTGCAAGTTCAGGCTTTTGAAATGTTTTCCTAGAGATTATTTGTGATGCTGTTAGATTCATAACCCTGGAAAAATAGATTTTTTTTTTCAAGGTTTTTTTCATCTTTGACCAACAGATGTTCTGTTCAAAATCTGAAAGTACTCACGATGTACGTACTAGCAAATTATAATTGTTAATGCCCCTGTGGAAGGAAAATGTCAAATATTTTCTATCAATAGACTGTTTGGAAACAAAGGCATTTGCTTCACAGAAGTTCACGTGCTCAATCTTCCCATTCGACTTTTCCAACAGTCTATTCAATTAGACATTTAACATTTTGTTTGTTTTCAGAAGAGGAAGTGAAAATTAACTTCACAGAAACAAAAAATAAAACATAAAAGCCAGAGGGCATCCTGTATTCCATTGTAAAATGTCACTCCAGCGCATTTTGGGGATACAAAGGTGACCACAGAAACAAGTCTGTGATCCAGTGCCAGAATTTTACCACTGCACACCAAGGTGGCAATCGAAGAATAAAAAACATCTGGGACCATGATGCAGATAAATGTCCAAACATATGTCTTTTAATGAGAGCTCTCCACCCCCATGGATAGTCTTGCCTGGCCAGACAACTGCGGTAAAAACACATTTACCTGCAAGTCTCCACCTCCATGCCTCTCTAGTGCGACACGCAGTGTTTGAATGGTTCATACTTCCCAATATTATTTTCAAAGGTGAGATTTATCCTCTATTGAAGGGGCTGAAACATCTCTCTTCCTCTCTATCTTTCTTTCAACTTGAAGCAAGAAAATCACTACAGTTTTCAACAACAGCAGGGCAAGCTCTCTGCAGAACTCTCCTGCAGAAATGTCTTAAATCCATACCCTGTTATTCCTTGTACACAATATGCCATCCTTGTATTGTGTTATATTGTGTTGTGCTGTAGTGTCTACTACTCTAGTCTATATCTCATTGCATTATTTTATCTCTCTCCTTGTAGCATTGAGTGTGTCCAAGCCCCTCATAGTGCTATACAAAAGAATAAAACTAATGTCTAACACATGCTGTCATGATTTGGGGAATCAATCTCTATACCATTAAAATTAATTCTGTTTTATAGCATTGACAGCATTGCATCTGTTTCAGAGAGCAAGCCCCATATGGACTGGAACTTCCTGGCCCTCTCTGCAGCCTCTTGCCCTCTCATTGATGAACTGACCATAGGCGATGCAGGTTACGTCCTTTTACCTGGCTACAGAGCTAACAGTAAAGCATCGTTAAAATGGGAAAAATCAGCCATGCAAATGAGCCAGAGAAATGGCTGCCATCTGAGGCAGAGGAACTTTTCCAAGTCTGAACCCTATCAGGCAGCAAGTTAGTAACTGTTTTGTGGATTCATTTGATGAGCTGATAAATATGATAAGAGGGCACCTGAGGTGTTACACAAATCAGGAGAGACTGAGAATCTGTATTTCTGAGAAGTCAGAGGCAGGAATTTGTGTCTAGAAGAAGAATTGTGACCTACTTAGACGAATCTGACTTAAGCCCCAAATAATGTTCTTGCTCAAGCATGAATTACAAGCAGCTGAAGAAAGATGAGCTTTTGCACTTGTGCTCTAGCCAAGTTTGCCCACATCTAATGAGCAGAAGTACAACTCGGTGCCATTTTGTATTCCCGGGATGTGGTGCAGATGGAGAAGCTGCTCTGAATGTGGGTCCAGAAGCTGTTCACCCACTCCTCCAGGCACTCCACACATCCTGCCTCATGCCTCTCCTTGCAGAGCCTGGAGGTGGAAAGCATGAGGCTCAAGAGCAGAGGGAGCAGCAGTAGCTGTGAGAAGCAGCCTTACAAACTGGAACCAGAGCTGGCAGCAGTGCTGGAGCACTGGGCATGGATAAGGCTGGAGAAAAAGAATTAACAGTTCCATGCTCAGAAGCCTGGAGAGTGAGAAAGCAGCAGTCACCCGTGGAGGGAGGGGAAATGCTAAGCTGTCACACATAAACTCAGGTATGATAGTACAGAAAAATTCCTGGGGGCAAAAAGATGGTGAAAATATGGGTCTTGGTTCAGCCCCATGCTGGGCGATGCCTCGCTGCGTGTCAAGTCTGGGCAGATGCTTCATGTGTTGTGTTATTTGGGCCAAAGTTCCACAGGAAAAAAAAAAAAAAAAAACAACTGAGTCCAAATTGAAAGATGCTATGAGTCAGTCTTCTGATGAAAGAGAAGAACGTGATGTTGGGGCTGGCAAACATGATAGTGCTGTGGGATTAAAAGAAAAAAAAAAAAAAAAAGAAAGCCCTCAGAGAAAGGGTATGCAAATGATGGGAAAAAGAGGACATTTTCTCCAGGGATGCTATTGCTATATCCCTGCCTTCCTTTTCCCCAGAGGGTCATGGGTGAGCTCATCATGTCAGGATCCAGAAGTAAGAAGAATGTAAAGATTAATAACTGAAGTATCCCATTGGCCTCCACAATAGAAGTGTTTTAGTTGGGGTTTGAGGCTACCTGGGGTCCTGATCTAAGCAGGATCCTGAGAGGTGGGAGAGCCCTGGGTGTTGCCCAGCCAGGTTGGGCAGATTGGGAGACATGGCCCAAAAGCCACCCAGGAAACAGCTGGACCCACATTGGCACCACACAGACTGTCCAGCACCACAGTTTCAAGTGAGACTAACTTGACCTAAAGCTCAAGTTTTAACCAACTCCTGTTATCTGCAAAGCAGAACTAAATGCTGGGATTGGCACTGCCTGGAAATGGCAAGGGGAAAGCAGGAATTGCACAGAGCAGGGGAAATTGCAGACTGTGAAGGATAGCTGAATGCTACATGGTTATGGTTAGCAAAAGTGTTTTCTATAGCAAAGACACCATTTTAACTTGGCCCCAGCAGCACTGGCAATGCAAGTGGGGTAAAAGGAACAGTAAAAGAGGCAGCTGTTGTCAGAAAACACTTCCTGGAAAATTTTAAAATTCTCTTGAGGCATGTAGAAAAATTTCAGAATACTGTATTATTATTGCTATTATTATTACCCTTGATCTTTTGGAAGGTGGGGATGGAGTATATGCAGCTTTAAAAAGAGAAGACAAGACATCTGTAGCCTTTAAAAAGAAAAGCACGAAGGCTGCTAGGCTCTCCTTGAAACATTTTTAATTATTTTCCTTAAGTTTCCCAGATAAAAACACATTGCATGGAGCCTCACCCAATAAAACTAAGTGGGTAAAGGCAATACCCGTTGTCTAATCAATATCATATTGCTCATGGCTTTAGCTTGTTCAATAGCTGAGCTCATTGACTCCTGACTTGCACCTTAGGATGCCAATATCTGCTTAATGTTGGACAAACTGCATTTGTCATTGCCTGTAACCGAGTTCTTTAATCTCATTAATAACCCACAGATACTAAAACGCAGCTTTGACTAAGCTGGCTGGACTCTGCCAGGTTTCCACGTGCACTCCAGCTCAGGGGTCATGTGTTGTATGTTAAATAGGCTCATTGCCCCTGCAGAGGCTGCAGCCCTCCTGCCCCATTGCTCCTCAACCCAAACAACCATAAATGGCAGAAACTGAAAAAAAAAAAACCAAAAACCCAAGAGCATTCTGCCATCAGATAGAGAGAATTGTGCCTGTATTTAGTGCATCATAGCCCCTGCACCACATTATCTGTGGTGGCCTCAGCCCCCAGCACGGGGAAGGCAGGAACACCTCCTGCTCCCCGTGCCTCATCCTCTGCTCGCCTGCATATGGCAGAGAACCCACGTGCTCCAGCCCCACAAGTGTGCATCAATAAATTATCTTCATTGGAAACACATTGCAAACAAAATGCAAATGGCAAGAAAGTGCTTGTTCTCAGAGGTCTGTCTTGAGAGTTCATCTACCCAGATTATAAACACTTGATAAGCATCCTGGTTTTCAGGCTAACTGTCTGGATGGCAGATCCCAGGACTAGGCTCCTGGGATTTCAAAATGTATCATGAAATAAAAACAGCTGCAAGGGAAACTCATATGACTAGGATAGGTGCCATATAGCAATTAACAGCCAGAAGTTTTGATCTGGAAAATCACATTTATTTTAATTGCTTCACTGTTGTGTTCATAAAGAATTTGGCTCATTTGATAATTTTCCTTATTAGATATACTACTTAACTTTGGAACAATGTAGTCATTAGTTCCATTGTTCGAGGTTTTTCATTGCAGTGAAATGAATGACAGAGACATGTTCTGCAAGGAAGATTGTTTATAAATATTTATCATAGCCTTAACAGATATTTGTGTAATCCATCCTAATTTTTCTAGCACATAATTCACCAGTTATTTAATCTGTTGTGTGATGAGTGGCAGGTTCCTTAACCTTGAGTTCAATAAGGCATTTAGAGTGTGTGATCTCTTATCACAAGAACAGAGCAGGAGAGTAACTCATCTTTTTCATACAAAACTGGCATTCTCTCCATTTTCATTTAGCGGGCTGTTTAAAGAAGATACACACGTCTGGGGGCTCTCACTGCTGCCATTCCTGTCTGAATTTCGCCCCACACCGTGGCACGGATCAGCCGTGGCTGCAGGAGCTGCTGCCCAGCGCAGGCGGGTCGGGAGTGCGGTGGGAGTGCGGTGGGCGAGGACGCGCGTGCCTGGGCACGGCGCTGCGAGCGCACCTGGGAGAGGGGCTGGGACCATAAAATATGCATGGGCCCTTCTGCAGCAAACGAATCTGCTTAATTGAAAGGAATCCAGAGGTGAAAAATGAAACTTGGCAGTTCAGCTTCGCTCCACCGTTTGGTGGTTGTTGTGGGACTCCAGCAAAGGGAGCTATCACTGCGGGCATAATTTACTTGATTTTAAGGATCCATATGAATTCTGGCGACATACCAAGTAGCCATTAGCTATGAGGAGTGTTTCCCGATGCTCATTTGTTTTCCATGTGTGAATTTTCACTCTTCCAAACTTTCTTTAGAAAAAAAAGTACTTTTTCTTCATCAATTCCATGTGGAAAATAAAACAAAAATACAGATAATAAATTATTCAAGGAACACAACCGATTTTTTTTTTAATGGAAAAATACTGGTTCTAGAATCAAACTGGCAGCTTGCTTTGATTTTGATAAGTGTTAAGTTTTATGTTAAGTGTTATAAAATGATATGCTTGTTCACATGCTCAGGCATAGTCTTTCTGTGCAAATTATCCCAAATAGGGTAACTCAATAGCAAAGTAGGCAGGTTTATAATGCTATTACTATTAGGAAAATACCCTTAATATGAGACATATGCAGGATGCTATTACATCAGTAGGCTGCATTTATTAAGTATGCGGGAGCAGCCCTGTGGATCAGAGCAGAGATGCTGGGCCTGTAACACATGTAACTTGGCTTAATCTTGGGGTCAAAATCTGTTAATGCAATTTTCTGTATAAGAAGAAGAATTTAAAATCCATGTGGTTTTAATGACACATTGAAGATTGGGGGTGTATGGGGGTGTTGATTTTGTTGGATTTTTTTTGTTTGTCCTACTCACATTAAACTTGGAGAACTTCTTTGAAATTTGTGTGTCAGACACTGAAAATAATTGTGCAATAAGACCAAAAAAACCTCTTTTAATTTATTTGCTTGAAAAGTTTAATTTTGTCCAAGTCATGTTTCAAATTAAAAATATCATTAGTAATAATTTGCATTTACTTATTGAAGCATTACATGATAAACCAGAACCATGTGTCAAAATGAAACTCTCATAATATAAGTGTACTGAGATAAAGGGACTTCAGAGATTTAAAAAATCAATGTGATACTCAAGACATCTAAAAAGGGTGCCTGCCTTTAAAAAGGGAGTGTTTCTATTTCAAATAATTAATATGTTTTGGTTTCTTCATTTTTGTGGTCTTGTAGCACAACTTATATCTAAGGCACTATGTTGAACATGCATATTTTGGACTGAGCTCTAGTTTGTGTCTATTTAACAGCTGCTCACAGCTGTCTCTGCTTTGAAAGTATTGGGATAAAATTTCTTCCTGAACTCCAGTCAATACAAAGCACTGATATTATTTAAAGTGGCTCTGCCCAGGCTGTGGGTGCTGCAGGCAGGGTCCAGGCAGGTGCCTGCCCATGGCACCCATGTCCCTTCTGTCACCCAGGTGTCCCTGCACACTGTGCCGGCCCTGCACAGCACACCTTGGGGAGGCTTTTCCTGCTGAGTGGATAACCTGCAGCTCATCTGGTTAATTTATAGATTTGTATTTCAAGATTTGCTGCTAATTTAACTGTGCAAAATACACCTGACTCACTGTAATGCTAGGAAGTAATGTAAAAATTGTAATTTGCCTTTTTCTTGGTGTACTAAGGAGAAGGAGAGTGTGAGTGGTTGCTAACTGATCTGGGTCTAGAAAGCTTTTATCAGTGTGAAAAGGAAGCACAGGATGGGGAAGGTTTATTGATTTTGCTTACTCAAAAAGTTAAGGAAATAATATATTAAAAGAAGACTTCTGCTTTCACGTGGTCAGTGTTAGACTCCTTTTGCCATTCAAAATTCAAATCATAGAAGCTTCTGGTGGCACCCCAGCATCACCCCTTCCTGAGGATGAAGCACAAAGGTCTGCAGCACTCACAGCAGGACATGGCCATGGCTGAGGGCTCAGGCACAGTGAGACAGAAGTGCACCAACCAGGTGCCCTGCTCAGAAATGCCATGTTTATTGCTGTAACAAGCAAGACAAAAAAGCACATTTTGAAAGGAAGAGGCAGCATACATTGACAAGAGGGTGTAAGACCCCCTTGGTGCAGAACAACACTTGCCACCACTTGCCTCCATGTCAAGGGAGGGAGCACACCAGCACCTGAGCAGTCCACCAGTATATGTAGGATAATGTATTTTTAAATGAAATGCCTGCTAAAGAATTCTGCTGATGTTGTCTCTTTACTTCCGAAACAGAATTTAATTTTAAATTTAATATTAAGGGTTTTTTGGTGGTTTTTTTTTGACCTCACTAATTGACATGCATCCTGGTCAGATGTTCTAACCTCAGAGTCCCATCAGGTCTCCTGTGCAGAGCTCACTGGGGACTGAAGTTTGTGCAGGTACAGGGCATGAGCTGAGCAGCTTAAGTTACACCAGGGATGGTGAGGAGTGTGAGGTGATCAGGTAAATTGCCAGGTAGTGAGTGATAAATCAGCCAATCAATCTCACCATAACATATATGGAGTGTGTCTATCTGCATAAATGTGCCTAGAGAGACAGGATTTGCTGTACACACATGAGTGTTCATATACATCATATACCCACCTGAGCTGTAGTTTTGGCCCTGGCACCCTTGCACTACATTCTGTTTGTCCCTGTGACAATGATGGACTCTTCCATGAGGTTAATTGTCTGTTTTGGGAGAAGAGGTCATTCTTTTTTTTAAAACCCTCTTCCTGGACACAGCTCCTTGAGCTTTACACATTCGAAAGGTGCACTTATATGGCCAACTCTGCTAAGCTACTTTTTTGACACTTTTGACATAAAAGCTCTCATTTCATTGACTGTACCTGCAAAATACTTGTACAAAGTTTTAATTATAAACCTAGCAATTAGGATATTAACTTAAAACATTATATATTTAACTTATAATCTTAATATGTGTTAATGGCAACAGCAACAAAGAGAGACACACATAAGAAATAAGAAATAATTGCTCTGTAGTACAGATGACATGTTCTTCCAAGAGGCAAGTTGGTGCTCCCAGAAGACAGAACTTTTATACAAAGTAAATTAAACTTTGGGTATTTTTAAAAACTCTTCCTTTTCACTTTCTCAGTGAACTCCATGTCTCTGTTTTATGGTGCAGCAGGCCTGGCTTTCCAAATTTCATTCCTCTGGCTTGCAATGCCAGAACCATACTACTATCTGTGTGAATAAGGCATTTTCTCATAGAACAGGCCTAATAGTTAGAGTCAGTCTTCCAGATGGGTTGTAAAACTCTTTGAAACCACTCCACTCAAAGGATATTATACTCCTGAAGCTGTATGTTTGTTTTATTATAAACAGAGATTTCTAACTCAAAAACATACAAATGCTGCCTACTTCTGAAGCAAACTGACATGTGGAGCCGTGCTAGATCTCAGCTGAAACAAAACCTAATTTATCGCTCCCTAAATATCAAAGGGGCTTGAGGAGGAGCCCTATCACATTTGGTCTTTTTAACTGAAAGGCATTGTGGATGAGTGAAAAGCCCATGTAGTTTTCCTTCACCATCTGACTGATAGGCATGGGGTGGTGTCCCTCCAGCCAGCTGATTTCAGCCCTTCCCTGGTCCAGCCCCTGCAACCCCAGCAGCAGCTCTGCAGGATGAGTAGCACTCTTGGCACTGATTTTTCTCTTCTCATCTCCTCAGAGAGGACCCTGTAGACCTCAGTGCTGAGCTGAGGCAGAGCACGTGGCTGGAGTCACACAGAGGGGGGACAGGGTGAGCTGCTGGCCGTGGGTGCAGCAGCTCCCGCGTGCTCGCCCGCGCCAGGACGCGCTGCCAACGCCATCAGCACATCGTGTCCAGCCCTAACAGCCACACAATCACTGCATGGCCTGGTTTGGGAGGGACCTTACAGATCACCTAGGCCCAAACCCCCTGCCATGGGCAGGGACACCTTCCACTATTCCAGGTTGCTCAAAGCCCCATCCAACCTGACCTTGAACACTTCCAGGGATGGGGCAGCCACAGCTTCTCTGGACACCCTGTACCAGGGCCATATCCATTCAAAATATATATATTTATACATGTATATATATACATATATATATATATATATATATGTATATAAAATGGTCCTTTGTACAACTTTTGTGCATTGAAAGACCAATGTTTCTGCACCATGCAAGTACCATCAGCCTTTTGGTGGGGACAGACGTGCTAGCACTGTTGGCCTTGTCCTCTACCAGGGTGTGATTTTCCTGTCTGAAGTCAATAATAAAGGTTCTCCACAAAATTTCACACTTGAGCTGATTTTCCAGAACATGCCATGCATCTGAAAGATGGCTGCTCAGGAGAATCCATAGGTGAGATGGGAAGAGAAGAGCAGCCACTGTCTACAGTCACCGTTTTATTCCTCCAAAACATGACAAACTGGAATTGTCCCTGCAAAACACAATTACAGTGTCCCTGTCGTGATTTGTCAGACACCACCCATAAGAGAAAAGCTTAGTGGATTTTTTAATCTGAATTTTTACAGGCTTTTCTGTCATTCTTCAAGTATATTCATTATTATTTTTTGCCCATAATTTGTATAAAGTACTTAGCATTCAAAACAGACCCTTTTTAACCTTTTGCCCAACTTGGCTTTTTTTTTTTTTTTTTTTTTTTTAAAGGGGGGGGGGGGGAAGGGGGGGAAAACCTT
>VZRH01008009.1:607011-672655 GCA_013397555.1 Urocynchramus pylzowi
AAGGAGGGGAGATGGAAAGGGAGAGAAACCCTTTAAGTACCCTGGGCCTGGGTTCCTTCAGTATGCAGGCTGTAAATGTTTTACTTTGATTTGAGATACATGACAATAAATTAGGGGACATTTATCAAAGCTGCTTTGTTGCATTGCTGACAAAAGCTGCTTTTTGCATAAATTACTGCATTATACAAATACACTTAGCAGGATCCTGTTTCTTTGATGTTGGTGGAGGAGATTTATGTCCAATGGAGTTTTTATTTATCTGCCCTGTTCACCTCAACAAGGGCAGGACATATTCCTCAATTAGTTCCATACCCCTAGAAATGACATATATATCTCACAACTAGAAGCAGAGAAATTTAAACAAAACAAAACAAAAAAGCACAAGTGCACTTTTTCTGGCAAGTCTAAACTACTGTACAGTGTAAAAAGTAAATATTAGGCTGGAGCTGTGGCTTTGAAATCTTTGTTCTCAGACTGCTTTGAAAGCTATTTAAGTAAGCTAATTTTGACAAAACAATATTCCCTTTGCAGAAAAGCTTTTCTAGACTTCATTAAGAGACTAAGTAAATACGAGTCCTTTTCAACAAATACTTGATAGCCGAATAAGTAGGTTAAAAGAATAGATTCCCTGGGTGGTAATCCTCTCTGGAACTGTATTTATGCTAAAATCTCTTCTGATGAATATCTAATAAACTAATGAAGGCCATCTTAGGCTAAATGGTGAATTAGGATGGTTAGAAAGGAACTTGTCAAATGAATAAATTGGCTAAACAGTTACACTATTTAAATGAATACAGAATCTCTTGAACACCATTTTGAGTGCTATTCTTCTGTCACTCACCATATCCATACCTCAATCTACACATAATTTATTTTGTTCCTGGGTCAGGGGTTCAAATGCAGCCCTATGTGGCCACTCAGAGCTGTTGCTGTACAATGGCCTGAGATCATTCCAGAGAACCCTCAGACCTCAAAAGAATAAAAAATCCAAAAAGCAAAAATTTACTATTGCCCTTCTCTTTATTTAAATATTATATATTTATACACATATACATAATATAATTTGTAAATATATATTGTATATAGTGCATCTATCCATACACATATATAGTATTGTCTGTCAGTCTTTGGCACATTTTTAATCAATGCCAGAGTATCACTGAGCCAGACCATGAAGAAGAGATGATCTGGAGTACTGGAGACTAATACTTACAGCCCCAAAGTTGTCAGGACCTGTGTTAGCTTTAAAGCTTTGCCAGTGAAGGGAAAGAGCTGATGCTGAGAGGGCTGAATCAGCTCACACAGATGATCTGGAGCATTGTCCTCCACATCCTTGGACAATCATCACCCAAAACTAGACTGAAGCCCCTACATCTCTGGAGAACTCCACTGAAGCTAAAAGGTTCATAATTGGTACCTCTCATGTTTCACCCTTTCTTTACTGGCCCTTGTCAGGCACTTTTTTGATCAAAATATTTATGTTGGAAGGTCTTTGAGCTTTTGCTCATTCTTGTCTATGAAACTATTGAAGGTTTTCAAGTCATAATTAAAAAACATTTCTAAAACAATTAAAATATTTCATTAGCAAACCCTTGTTTTCTTTGAAAGATGCTCTTATATGTTAATAATTTGGAATTCTTAATTGAATCACACCCTATTTTTAAAAAATTCTGAAAAAGTCCTCTATCCTTTCCCTTCCATCCACCTCCAAGATTTAAAACAAAAAACAAAAAACAAAACAAAACAAAAACAACAAAAAACAAAAAAAATCACAAACAAACAAACAAGCCCCGACNAAAAAAAAAAGTGAGGTACTTTAAACATTTCATGTTGGTAGGAAAACAATAAAATTATTCAAAAATAGATTTTCATTATTTAGGCCGCTCTGGGGACAGATTCCACACAGTGCATTTCAATGATCCCAGACAATGAATTACTAGAATAATTTGTTCCTAAAGTCTGTTTAATTGGCTCACTTAGCCACCTGTTCAGTATAGTTACCATGAAAACATGGTAACAGAGTTGGTTTTGCTAAATTTCTGAGTGCCAGCCTTTCATCCTTCATCCTGCCTCCTTCACCCATAAAGTATCAAGCAATGCTCAGCACAGATTTAAAAATAGTGTCATAGCCATGCTACACATATTTTAGCTAATCAGAAGGAACTGAAAGGTTATAACAATGCTATGCTAATCGGGGCATTTACTCACTGTCAGCTCTGCCTGTTCCTGGGTGAGTGTCAATTTGTTACATCCCACTGCACATATAATAACAAGGGGAAAAGGTAAAGAATTATATGCATGCTTCATCTACGTAGAGAGATAGATGCTATGCACCCCTCCAGCTGAATTACATCAGCCCATTTCACGTTAAGAAGTTCCATTAAAAGTTGTAAAATTATGAGAGGAAATTCAGCCAAGGACTTTGAAATTGTTGTCCATTCTTTATTTTTTATTTTTTATTTTTGGTAAAAATAAAAGAAAAGAAAAAGCAAGCAGAGTTGAAGGCATGAACTTTCATTTAGCAACGCTCACCACATTAAAAGAAAAAGTTATAAGGCACTGGGGCACCCTTTGTTGCCTGCCATGAGTCAGATTGCTTTCCTCGAGACCAGTGTAAAGTATTTTTGCAGAAGAGCAGACTGAGAAGGAGAGGGGTTCAGCAGCAGAGCATAATTAGCACTCTCTAAAACTGGAGCTACAGTGTAAACAGCTCGAGTCTTCAGTGCACAACGCAAACAAACAATCCCAGCTGAGAATTCCCTGGCAGGAACCAAGCAAATACAGCCCTCGCTGCTGACTGCTGTTATTGCTATGGTTGCTTAATCAAAACAGACAGCAGCATGTAAAAATGTAAATATTTGATATTTGTTAATACAGTCCTAAGTTATTGCTCTGGCCTGCTGGTTTGGTTCCATGCACTGGGATCCTCTGTGCAACTCACTCGTCATACATTTCAGCGGAGGAATATTTTTAAGAAACCATTATCTAAACTGCTGATGTAATAAGGCACCGGTATATGAAATACACTTAATAACTCAACTTCAGTTATTTATTGTGAACGAGGGTGCATTCTCCTTGATTCCATTTCCCAGCAAAATATAAGTGGAGCTTTCATCATGAGTGCTTGAATTTATGGCAAGCAGACCAAGTGACATTAAGAAAGCCACACAATCCCTTCATTCAGGCTTTAATAAGGAAGCCAAGGAAAAATTATCCAAGCTGGTTTGCGGGTGACAGCACAAGAACTTTTTGGAGTCAGAAAGTTAGCACGGAGGCTCCCTGTCAGCCCATTAAAAAGCAAGGTTGGCATTCCCAGATATTGGAACCATGTGTGCAGAGGAATTTTTCTTCTGGTAAGACATTCCAAATATTGTCCCAGAGCCAAACACTTCGGTGTTAGACTAATTTAAGCAGTATGTTGGAATCAGCTCTCAGGACTTTGATCATATGGAGATCGTTTGTTACAAATTGAACTAACCCAGTCTCTATTTCTGGTGGATCAGAACTATGGATTTGTTGAATTAAATGCCTCATTTAATGCAGTTTGCACATGAAAAGAAAGCTGCACTCAGGAATCTGATAGTGAATTTTTCACCTAACCAACAGGTCTACTTTTTTATTACTTTTAAACCTAATCCATACTCAGTCCACACTGTTCTTAATAAGCCCGAGGCTGTTTGGAGTGAAGGTTTAAATCAGCTCGTATGTTATGGGGGGAAAGCATCACTGAATTATCAAACCGTGTAATAAGGAACACATTTGAATCCAATTCTAGAAATAATTTTATGAAGAAAAATAAATTAGTTCTTGGTTGTTATTTACCATCCAAATAGCTCAGTGCTCTTTCATGACAGCAGTGGACAGAAAGCTGAAAAATGATTTTGCAGACATACGATTTTCTCCCTGCTTCTCATTGCTATCCCCATTTTTGCAGCTGAACTATTGTGAGGGTTAAAAGTGCACAAAATAAAGCATTTCCACATATGGCTGCACTTTCTTTTCATTTCTTGAAGTTATAATGTCTTTAACTGTTGATAATGATATTATAAACTGTCATTTAGTGCATTTTGAGTATATTAAATACATGAACAAAAGATGTGTAGTTCCAGCTGGACCCTGATCAGAAACACTGATACTGATTCACTGAAACTGCAGATAGCAACATGCAGAGCTTGTGAGGAGCCTTGTGGAACTGGTAGCAGTTGCAATAGTAACAGAATAAAATAATTTATTAAAACAAAAGAACCTGACAGCAGTTATTTCTCCAGGAGTGGGATGAAACTGAGTAATGGGTACCCAAGTGATATCTAATGGAAGAGTCACTGGCATGCTGCTACACAGTGGACTGACACAGGGCTTGAGTATATCACAACACTCTGCCTTGGGGAACTCAGGATTTACACTGTTTTCAACACATTTTCATCTGGAGTCTCACACAAAATAAAAGCAGGAACACCAGCAATTCCCAGAGACCCTTCCTCTCAGTCCCAAGGGAATCTACATAACAGAGTTGACATGGAAGGAAATGGGAATGCTGTTTTCTGCCCAGAAGGGGCAAAATGAATCTCTCCAACTTCACAGCTTTGAAAGGACCCTATAGCCAAGCTGAAAACCTCTGATACATGGATATAATTTTTAATGACATCTCACTGTTTTACTGGTTTAGCAAAGAGATAATATGCCATGGTATATGTAGCCTCAGCCCCTTGGTGCTGTTACAGGCATACCCGGCCACTACAGCTGGGAAATTAACCAAAAACCCAAAAAGGTGAAATCCCTGCCCAGACGTGAGCCCTGAGCAAGAATTATGAAGACCTTTATTGTGTCTTAGGAGACAGAAAATAGTGACATGGAAATAACATGGCAATACCCTAAGCCTGACCAAGGCAAGCTCAATCCCAGTTTTTGCTGACATGGTGTTCCCATTGCACCAAGCACCAAGGGAACCATCCTGAGCCTCCCCTGCCCTTACCCAGGCCACAGGGGGATGATGGTGAGCTTGGCACAACCAGTGTAGAATACAAAACAGGAGAGGGAAGCAATAAGGGTGTTGTGTGCTCCAAATCCCATCCTGGGGCAGGGGGAGTGGGAAGGATCTCCCACAGATCGTTCGTTCCAACTCCCATTGCATGCACAGAGCAGAGTTCATTCTTCATAAAGAAAAGGGGAACTGTTCCTTTAGGGAAGGAAAAAAGAAAACAAAACAACACAAAACAACAGTTATCTAGCAGATACTGATTTATGTACCCTCACACACGTTTACATATATATTTTATTGGCAAATAAAGAAAGATCAGATCTTTAATGAAATCAGGATGGGTTTGGGAGGTGAACTTGAGCTGAACTCCCCAGATTTTCATGGAACTTCAATTAAAAGGGTTTCAGAGGAGTTGCTGAAAGCACTTGCCATTGAAAGCTTAATTTAAAATGAGAAGCATTTTTACACCACATTTCTCAGTGAAATTCTATCCCTGATCCTCATTATATACTTTTTTCTCAAACAATATATATTTTTTTCAGATAAACCATGTGACAATGTATATAAATTTTATCCTCAGGTGTTATGACCAGTGCACACATAGTGGCTACAGTGACTGAAGAAACCATCATTATTGTGCAGAAAATCACTCTGCCCTCTCCACTCTAAAACTAGTGGTGAAATTTCAGTCAGAATTTATTGTCGTGTATGATATATAAGCATTTAGATACTTGATAAATACTAGGACTAGCAAAAAATGTGGTTTGGGGGAAAGGAGTGAAATCTAACTTCAGAAAACAAAACAGAAGAAAATAATGAAAAATAAAGATGGTTGTTTAATTTCTGCTTACCAGCCTATTCTCCTTCAATCCCAAGAATACAAGGTAAATACACAACCTCACTTTAGGGCCTTTTTCAATACCAGTGGAGTCACACAACTCAATCTTTGAGCTTTGCCTTCAAAACATATCCCTTGCTTGATCAGATGCACTACAATTCAATCTGAATGTCAGCTTCTGAGTGTGGAAAGAGGGCACTGACTAGCAATTGAAGAGTGACCAAAATGGACACAGACCCTGGGGTTGCAATGGCTTGAAAGCATTAAGGGAAATGATCTTGTTTTAGCCAGGTACCAGGAAATAAGTTACTTTGAAAACCGTTTAAATAAATAATACTTTACTGTGTAATGAAACATGATGGAGTAGAAATAATTGTGAAACTTTTTTTAAGTAATGATGGGGGTAGGTGTGCCTAAAATAACAAAATCCAGCACTGTGTCAGGGACACAGTTACCAAGACAAACTTTATGTGCTGTGGGGTGGAACCTCTCCCTCTGCCCAAGCTATCTGCAATTGAATAATAACAGACCTGCAAACCATAGCTGAGCTCTTGGAGCTGACATGTAAGACTAAGCACTGTAGTTTCATGGTCTCACATGCAAATGGCAACAATAAATAGACTGAAAGGCCTTGTTCCAATTAAAACATTAATTTCACATACTTCTTCCAGTTTTCATTTTCCTATGATCATTTCTTCTGTCCTCACTGTAGACCAAAGACTTCTAACTCATTTAAGGAAAGGAAAAACCAGACTGTCCTCAAAGGCTCTCCAGTCTCCTTCCCTTCCTGGCAGCTTTGTGAGGAGGCTCAGGAGGAATTCTTTCTTATTTCACCCTTTTGGGAGATCAGTTATGTCCTAATACTTTCTTTGTCCCCTTTGCATTCAGCTGTGAGGAGCAAACTCCAAAATTTCCTCTTTGTAGTGTGGGAGAAGAGCTGACAGTTCAGATTGCCAGACATGGATGCTGGGAAAGTTAGAGTGCTGGATTGTCTCTTATGGGGCCGAAACGTGGTCTTAAAATTGTGCAAATAGTCAGAATATTCAATTTTGTCATTGTTCATCCTGCAGGAGAGCCTCCTCATTTATTCCACAGAGTTGGTTCCCACCCTGGTTAAACTTCAGTGTGAGAGCATTGGGCAGCAGCCAGCCTTTTCCAGGTCAGTATTGTGTGCCTTGGCTGGTGATTACTGCAAAGCTCCTACCAGAGCCTAGGAATGCAAGGCTTCCTGTTAATGTTCACAGCCATCTGAGCATGGCCAGATACCCAGCAGGACAAGGCTCTGGAGAGAGGCACAGCTGCATCTTTGCTGGCTTCACCCAAGCACTCAGTTTCTGCTGGCTGAATGTCCTCAGTGGAGCAGGAGTCAGATATTGGGACATGGACAGGCAGCATCTCATTCCACAGCAACACCTGCAGGGTGGTGGTGCATCAAACCCAGCAGATACTGATTTATACACACACACACAGAGGTATGTTATTATATTGTATATTATTATGTGTTACATGTTTTATATCTTTTATAATATTTCAAATCAAGATATTTCAGGTTGGTACCAGAGACCTGCCAGTGGGGTTGGCACGACACTGAACCATGTATTAGGACAAGTTTTGATATAAAAATAGATAACCTGGTGTGAGTTTGAGGAAAGAGCCTACAATCTGGTACCTCACCCTCAGCTTGCTGCACAGACCAGAGCTAACACCAGCTAAACCAGGCTGCTCCCAAGATGTCCTGGATTTCACAGATAGTGACAACCTTCCAATTCATGTTTGCAGCCTGCTATAATGCAGCAAGGGGAAAATCAGAGCAGATTTTTCTCTCTGCTCATACCTTCCACTCCCATAATTTCCTATTTTACAAAGAGACTGATGCTATTTAAAATGCCAGATTCATTAAATATTTTGTTTTCTCTAAATAAGAAGAAAATGGTTTCTTGCAATTTTATGGGAAGCCATCAATCTTTCCCAAAGTGACTTACTGTATGGAAGAAAATAAACATTGCTGTGTATGTACAGCAGAGCAGAAAGGCTGCAGTCATGGGCAAAGCATTGCTTTCTTTAGCAGTAGCAACATATTAAAGCCAAATGTAGTCCACTGAAAGTGACATAAATAAGTGGATTTCCCATCTGAAACATTGTTTTTAGCAAGAGAAGCTTTTAATCCCCTTAAGTTCATTTCTAATCTGTCTTGGAAGTGCTTGTCTAAAGAATATTACATTGATATAAAGGATTTAATTTATTAAAACTAAACAGCAGCCAGCACACTACTAAAGAATATCTTGTACACAGTACTCTCCCAAATGAATAAAGCTGCTACAGGTAGAAAAAAAAACCCTGCACAAACACATGGCACAGCATTCATTAAAAATTCACACATTAGGTTCCTGAGCTCTCCTGCTCACCGTGCTTTTCCCAATAAAGCAAACACTTTAGAATTCATAATACCTCTTTATCCCATGTGCACAAATGACCTCCTCTCCTTTATGCACCTAGCAAATGAACAAGTACAAAAGGGAATAGAGTAAGCAGAAAACTAAACATGCCCTCTCCTACCCAAGAGCATAAAGAGAGGGCAAGCAGAGGTTCTCTGAAGGCTTTAGAGCAGCCTTGACCAAGATGCCAGGGCTCCCATCAGTTTTGGCCAGTGCAGGCTACATAGGCAGCATCAATTATACAGTTTGTCAGTCAATTAATTTTAAGGGCTCTTTCTTAGAATAGCAACTGAAGGAAACAAAAGCTGCCTTCAAATCCTATTTAAATCACTCGTTAACCACAGATTTGGCAGACTGTTTAATAATCAGCAAGAAGCCAACTACCAAATGATAAAATGGCCTTTTTTTCTCTTCCTGAGGGTATGAAAATATCCCTGTTTCTAGCAGCCCACCTTGAGACACCATGAGACATCTCCCTGATTTCTCCAGGAGTGCTTTCAGTATGTAAGGTGGTGTCCAAACACAATAGTGTCAAACAAGGCCCCAGAGATCTTTTAATCTTACACACTAATAATGGAAAAACTTGCATAAATTTTCTGAAAATGAGTAACCAACTGTTGTAAGGGAAGATTTAGTCCACAAGGAACAACCTTCACCTTCAAAAATGTAGTTACTATGAGGCCTCTTTCCTGAATTTTGCAGTTTGATATAGTATAGGTCTCCAGGGGTTTTTTCTGTCTTGACAAGAGACAGTATTTATTGGAAAAACTCTGCTCTGCTGTGGCAAGTGTGTGTGTGTTGTGACTCATCTTACATTACACCCATTGATTCCTTCTGAAGTCAGAATGGAAGCTCACTGCTGCAAGTGAGATCAGAATTTGGTCACACATTGTTATCACACTGGATCTTGGATGATGTTGCACATGACACAGTTTCCATTCCTCTCAATTATGGCCAGCAGCCATCCTGCCTCCATTTCAAGCCCACATAGCTTAAGTCAAATGGGGTCAGGATTGGTCAATGCTGGAAGGTTTCCAAAGAAAACCATGAGGCAGGCAGAGGTATAATTCAGGGATTAAGATTTAAACCTGCAGAGAAACATGTTCCTGAGGAGTCAGTCACTTAGTAGGTGTTTTCTGCTAGGCAGTCTTGGGTTGGTGCTGATGCTGACTAAACACACCCCTCACCAGCCAGGGAGACAAAAACAGACTCAGCAAGCCATACTGGCTTTTGTCCTACTACATGACACCAAAGTGAATGATTCTCATTCTGTTACCTACACACAGCTGTGGCAGTTCTAGCAGCATGGACACAGCCTGGTGTGAGCAGGAGGAGGACTGGCTTTCCTGAGCTCTTGCAAAATAAATTGTCCATGAAACTGGCCTATCACAGGAAACCATTTTTCACTGGGTGTTATTTACATGCATATTCTAACTCAATAGCAGGGGCAATGACAAAAATGCTTATCTTTAAGGAAAAAAATAATTAGCACAGAAAATAAAGTCTGCTTAATAGGAAATCCCTTTTATTCCCTGCATTCTTCTCACCATTTTAGATGGTGCTGTAGCACAGTCAAGTGGTACTTACTGACAATTTTATCTTGGGTAAAAGTCCATGAAAATATTAAAACATGAACAAGTCATCAAGTCAGTTTATGAATCAATATACAGATTTCTTCCATGCCCATAGCTGATTTCCATAACCATGAGCGTGCTGAAATCCTGTCTAGATGCCAAATCAATTTTTCTTATATATGAACATCACAGCTACTTGAGAAAGGGAATCTGTGCCAAAAACCTCACGCTCTTAACTAATTATTTCTGTGACTCCCTCCTTGCAAAGCACAATGACTGCCACATAAATACACACAACATTTACTAGGAACAGGCACACTTCCCACAGGTTCAGCCTGAGTGCAGCAACATCCCTGACAAGCTCATCTTCCCAAAATGTGCAGCCAGCCTTTATCACAAGAAAGAGTTCTGATTTTCCCAGGACTTTTTTGCTGTGAAATATTTAAGCACTTATCGTCTCAGGCAGGGCAGCCAGGAGGGTATGGAAATTCCCAGCTTTCCATGAATGCATACTGCAGAGGCAACTGGTTTGGCATTTGCTTTCACTGGTCATTGATCCTGGTCTTGCTCAGTGTCATTGTGGAGCTGCTGCCTGGGAGATGAGAGCAATACTTTATGTAAATAATGTCCAAGTAGAGGAACTAATCATTAATGCAGACTGCTCTGAAAGTAAAAGCAAACAGCATTTGGCAGGGAAAACTATTAATGAGAGGGTCATCAGGGAATTCATTCTGCAAACCACATGGAGATTTGCAGGGTATTTCCTTGTGAGGCATCTCGGAGCAGATGTTGTGCAAGTACAACCACTGATGTGGAGCAGGAGAAAAGTGGGGTTAAGGTACTTGGTCAGATGGCCAAGTAGAGGGAAGACAAGAGGCTGTCAGGACAGCAGGGCCTGAGGAGGTGTGGTTGGGCTTTCTGGACTTCAGGCACCATTGTACTTCTGTTGGGCTGTAAATGTGTGTATGTGTGTGTAAGAATGAGGAGCTAACCTAAGCTAATCCTTGTCTTTCATAGGTGGCTTCTGTCGTTGAAAAATAAAGTGTATAGAGAAGTGGAAAGAAATCCCTCTCTTGTGTTCCACATTAATATATGGTTTTGTTGAACTAGCTGCTGGCCCTGCCATCCCAGCACCCACAGCCTGAGCCCTTGGCTACCCTTCCCCATGTATTTCCCTTGAGAAAGAATGAGTTTTCATCACTTCAAGCACTCGCAGTAACAAGAAAAGGAAATGTCCTACTCAAACATCACCCAAATTGCTACATACATAAGTTACAAATTAAATATATTATGCAAAAATCTGGATCACTCATACAAAGCAAGAAGACAGAATGCATTCCAGGCTGCCTGGTGATGTGATGAATATCTGAGGAAGGTCTGGAGGAAAACTGCTTCCCTCATTAATAAGGTCTGGAACACTTGAGCACTGTCCTTACACAATGCATTTACAGGAGAGAATACCAATCATTTGAAGGTTGACAGCAGGTGTATTCACTGCCTGAGTTACTACTGGAGTCCAAGTTCCACAAAAACTTGAGAGCAGCACATTGCTGTTCCACAGCCATGAGACAAAGCTCTGGGCATTGAAGCATTAATTCTGTGGTATCTTCTGGTGCTCCACAGCCTTGAACCCCCACCCATCTCAGTACCCTGAGCACTGATCTGTCTCTGAGGATTTGTCTGAGTACATGTAGCTGGCACTTCCATGCTCTGTCCTAGTTTCTAGTTACATTTCACTTCACTGGTGAGAAACCTCTGTCCCCTGTGCTGATCCTCCAGTGGGCACTGGATGCTGCCAGCCAGGTGCTGCTCACTGGGGATTATCACTCTCCCTCCCTGCCCTGACCCAGCTGAGCTGTGGCACAGGAAATGCCACAGCCATCCCACACTGCAAAGCCAAGCTTCTCCAGATTCCTGTACGGGAGGGAAAAGGAGAAGTGGGTTTTGAGCGAGTGTTCTCTGCTGCAATGAGAGCTAGACTTTCTCAGAGCTCCCATGGAAACTGTCCATGCTCCCTGGCTTGTAACACTCAAAGACAGCAGTGCTGCAGGCTGGCTGCATCTTACTCACAGAGACCTTTTTACACCCTTTGTTTCAGATCAAGCACACATGGTCCCAAGCTCTGCACTTAAACCCATGGCACCTCTGAGAAGGAAATAATCCAGGAATTGCTTCCAACACATGGGCAGTGCCACTTTGTAACATCGTCTTGCCATTTGCAAATATGAGCTAAATACCTAAGTAGAAGTAAAAGCTACAGACAGGACAAAGCCTGTCTATGTAACAGATCCATAACTTTTCTTGGTGCTTGGTGCATCAGTATCCTAAACAGTATCCTACAAAATTCTGTTAACGGCCAGTTCTCAATCTAATGGCATTAGAGCTGCAGAACTAAAACACTCAGTATGACTCAGAACTGACTATATTCTACCTCTATGCTGTAGTTTATATAAGGAGATCATAACCTCCTCTGGCACCATAAATAACCATGCCTCTGCAGCAGCAGAGCCAGGCACAACGGACAAAATCATCGGAATTGCAAACCAAACAAGCAGAAGGAGTTATTAAAGAGCGCTTAGGCTTCCACATGTTTATTTTCAATGATTTCCACTGCAAACACAGCCTTAGCTCTCCCAAAGAGCCAGGACACTGATTTTGCTCTCATTAAACAATGCCCTGTCATCAAGCCGAGACGCTGGATAAAATGCATGATTATTAATCCCTTCAACATAATTACAGATGACAAGAAAGAAAGAGGGGAGACCGCACCAGTGGAACAACTTCGCTCACGAGAAGAGAGAACAAACAAGTATGATTGCAGATGTTATAAATGTTTCTAATTCAACTAAGCAGTATTTTTTTGTTTTTCCAAGTAGCATCCATTGGGTTTTGCCAATGGCTATGAACATACACTATGTGCTTAGTAAGGTTGCAATTCTTGTAAATTATAGAAGGGCGCAGTGTTTTTGTTAAAAATAAAATTAACAAGCCTTTACTTCATTGACAAAATCAGTTTTTGTTTCAACAAAATGACAAACCTGCAGTCAGAGCCTGGCTGATAAAATGGTGACCCAGCTGCAGTGTATGGTTTCCATGCACATTTTGTGAGATCATAGGTATGCCTTTGGCTGTCTTTTGTTAATCTGAGTGGAGGAGCCAGAAGCAGCCATGGAGGGTGGTGTGCTAATGACCAGGACAAGTTTTCAGCTGAAAAGAGAAAAAAGTTGCTTGATAAGAAACAATGTTCTCTGTTCTCTTTTCAAGAGGCTGTGGAGACACCATGTGTGAAGGGAAACTCAAGTAAACCAATTATATACGATTTGAGCTACCATCTTCCTGAAGGAGAAGGAGGGATGCAATGATAACAGCAAAGAGTCAGAGGTTCAGAGATCATTTACAAATATCTGTGTGATATTTGTAGGAAGTCTGTGTGACTTCCTGGACTGCTGAGTCCAGGACGAGGTGGCACATGTGTCTAGGAAAGGATATTCCCGAGCTATGGAAGAGGTGTTGGGTGAGCTGGGAGTGGGCAGAGGAGCATGGCAAGAGCGGAACTGTGATAAATGAGTTACAAGACAGGAGCAGGAGCCGCGGGAACACGTGAGGGCTGCAGCTATGGAGCCTTCACTCCACAAGAATTGATACCAGATGACTCAGCCGTACAAATCTGATACAGATCACACTATGGGCATGTGACTGCTTCTACCAAATTAGATACAGCACATGATGGGAGCCTGTGCCAGCTTCACTCAGGCTGTTGAAAGACAGACAACAAGGATGAAGAGCCTTAAAGACAGTATGGAGCAGTCAACCATCACCTATTCAAACTGGGATCTTCTCCCCATAATTTTTCCTCCAAAATGGTGAACAAGATTAAACCTGTGGTGGTGGGATATACTGGGACACTGCTCTGCATCACAGGGCCATGACATTTTCCACTCAGTAGTGGAGGAACAAAGCCAGATGAGCTGTGCCACTGACAGCAGCCAGTGCTGCATCACACACAGGCAGAGGGGTGTGTGGCACCCCCACAGCACAGGGAACAGGAGGAAAGGGGGGTGACTTCTACCTGCCACCCAAGGCAGCAGATGGTGTTTAAAAGCTTGACTTTCTCTTGGCCCTGCTGTAGAATATAGGTCTAAAACTCAGACTATACTGCTTGCAGCATCCCAGGAAGTCAGATTTGCAAGACTCTGAAGAAACCCAAAACAACACACGTTCAAGAAAAACCCCCAAACTAGCAACCCAGATTCCAAACTCAAACCTTCTGGTCAGTTCATTCAAGGCTATTTTTCATTTTACTTATCACTGCCACCAACGCTTTGCTTAGTCTTGAAGAAAATGTTGTCATTCCACAGTCAGATGTTTTTACATGTACATCCATCATGGCCTGATATATCCTGACCTTAGTTAAAACTTATGTTTTCTAAATTGTACTTTTATGTTGAGCAAGCCCTTAGGCTACACTGTTAAAAGTTTACATTGAAAAATCATTTATAATTGGTTTGTTTGAGTTTGCCTGCTTTGCCTGCTGCAAAGTCACCAGAAAGGGCAGTATTAATTAGCAATGACTTACACAGAGTCTAGACAATAAAAAGGAAATTATTTTACCTTTTTTAAAAGCTTTAAGCATCTTACCAATTCTTAACTAACAAATTAAATTACATTTAAGGAAAAAAAATTGCTGTATAATTTACAGCAAAGCTGTTCAATTTGAATAATTTATTTTTTCTTGAAGTATTTTCAGGATATACACACATTGCTCAAATAAAAATACGATTATTGTGAAATTGAGACAGCCAACAAAAAATTTTAATTTATTCCATTTGTTATGCAAAATCTTGGTTGGAGAATTAAACAACAAATTTTAGTTTATTGCATAATGTCCTAAGTTTCACTATAAAAAACTTGTTTTCATTTTGGGAAGATAATGATGACAGTTGCACAGAATTTTTAAATAGTGCACACAACAGAAAACTTTCCAGAGCTCCAACAAACCCTTCGCTGCACATATTGTTTCAGCAAAATTAAGGAGTCAGCTCGTCTGGGTTAGACACTGAGGGATTGAGCTTTTAGTTCCAGACATCCTTTCCAAGTGTCTGACATAACTTTGCAAAGCCTTATTAAACATGAATTAATGAATCATTGGAGCTGATTTTATTTATTCACAATGTCACTGTGAAGAGACAGAGGAGTTTTGGATCATGGCACTCTGTAGCACTTGATGTTATTTTAGTTCATAATTGGTGGTGACAAAGCCACAAAACGCTTAGAGCATTTGGCTAATGCCAAAAAAATATAATAGCAGGCACAGAATTTATCTTACATCTACCTTCATTTGGAAGCAGATTATTTTGTCATCCTTGAGGAGAGTGACAAGAGACCCCAATTTCTGCATTGATCAGACCATAACTCGCTGCCTGCCTGGCCCACATGTGTTGCAGTTTATCCTGCTGTCACCTGATACCCTGGAGGTCAGCGTGGCGGGGGGCGCTGAGGAAGGACTGACAATACAGAAATGACTGCGAGCAAAAGGCATTCTTTGGGGCTGATTCTGATCTCAGAGCAGCCAAAGATCAGCATGTATTTAAACAGATAGGGTTACTTTAAATAAATGTACAGTAGCAAAAATTCCAGGAAACCCTAAGGCAAACTGGAAAAAATAATCTGCTCTGTTTCCTTGTAGTCCTTTCCTATTTTGTATTGGAAAAAAACAAAGACGTGTTGTTTTTTGGGGGTTTTTTTTCCCAACACAAAGAACAGCTGAAATAAAAAAAGGAGGGAGGAATAACATGCTTTTACTGCAGGGCTTTGCTCAGCCTGAAGACAACTTCTAACTCAAGAAATATTCCCTTCTTTCATCTCTCCCATTTTTCACTGACAAAGGCAACAAATTCTAGGCAAACACAAGAAATGTGAAGCTCCATCCTTGAGCTGTTTCTTGATCCCTTTCCTATTTTTACTTATCTTCTATTCTCTTACAGACCCATCCTTTCCCAACAGCTCTGGGCACATATTTTTGAAGTAAATGAAGCTGATTGAGATCTTGCTGACCCAGGTTAAACACAGATTCATGTCATGAAAGCCAGAGGAGCTGTATCAATATCAAACCACTGTGAACAAAAGTAGAATCAGACCCAATGGCATAAAGGTATGGAAACATATATGTCCCAGTTGCCTCTTACTCACATCAGTTTAATGTTAATGAGGTGCCACTGGCTTCAGAGGAATGGTTCCTGACTTACAGAAGTAGAAGTAACTGGAGATGCCAACAGCACATGTGTTGTTTGGCACTGTTCTCCCTGTGCAGTGCAGGAGGAGTGCCAGGAGAGCCAGGAATGCCTTTCCCTGCCTGAGCCCTCTCACCTGCTCCCAGCTGAGCTATTCTTGCCCACCTGCTCTGGCAAGAAGCTCCCACACGTGTTTGGTGTCAAGCACAGCCATAGGGTGCTCCCCATCCTTTGGCACCGCGTTCCGGTAGGTGGCCAAGGAACGGGGACTGGCTCCGTGTCGCAGCCCCTCTTTCCATGCACACAGCCTATTTGCCCACAAGTCAGCCTCAAGCACTTGTTTGTACCTAGTCTTGCTGCTAGGTTAAAGAGCAGTTACCACAAGCAGAGGAAAATAAATATTTTACAGGTTTATAATTCATTAAAGCACTGGACCTGTTCCAATATGAGTCTACTGTTGGGTAGGAAAGAAGACATGTTCAGACTGTGGTCTACAATGACACTCCTGTAATATTTGTGAACATTTCTAGTGACTGAAACTATTTTCTGGGTGTTCTGCCTATGCCAAGAGACTCAAGCACACAAATTCAAGGTAATGCCCTTTTGCTTGCATGATTCAGGCTTGTGTCATTTCAAGTTTTAATGGTAGATTTAAGTGGGTCACTTCAACCATGCACTATAAGACAAACACTCCTGAAACAAAAAAATTCCAGCATAGCACAAACAACAAAATCAGCTTAAATCTCCCAGGTGTGGTTCTTTAGTGGCTTATACTTAAGTGATTTCTGTGCATGTGAAGAAAAACACTTCAAAGATCCTTTTACCGGTATTATAGTCACACATTTACCTGGTTGGATAAAAGAGTTCTTGTCTTTTCTCTTTTAGAAAACCTGTAGAATAGAATTTACAAGACTTCAGAGTCTTTGGCCATGATCCACAAATCAGTACATCTCTTCCTATTAATCAGAAATGAAAAATTTAAGTAGAAGTCAGTAAAATTGTGTCCTCTGACAAAATTGACAACCATCTCATTGGTTTTGATATCACTGACATTAGATATCAACCTCAGTCACCTGTTACTTTCCATAACAGCTCTAAGATCTTTCACAATAGAAGCAAAAACTTCTTTGTTTTTAAAACTCACAGAAAGCTTTAAATTCCTCCTCTAGTTTCAAGAGGAGGCAATATATGTGTGACACCAGAGAAAATACTAGGAAAAAAAAAAGATATAAGCAAATGTTCACAAATTGCATGCATATTGAAAAGTATTACCTGTTCTGATTTTCCTTATAATTCTTTACATGCTACTATCAGAATATCCCTCCAGTTCATCCAGTGTCAATTTATATACACTTATTGAGTGATTTACACAACTTAACACCAATAATTATACTCAACATAGCAAATTATTATCCTAAAAGGTAGAAAGTTTGAAGCTAAAGTAAGGGGAAAGAAGAACCATAAAATAAAAAATAGATTCTCTTGCTTTGCCCTGGCTGTAGCTAAATGCACAAAGAGTAGAAATAAGTCTCCCAGGAGTGTATCAAACCAAGCAACATAAATACAGCCTCAATGCACAGAGAGTCAGCAGCAGTGCTGCCAACCTCCAGCAGTCACAAGTCAGAAATGATGCCCTAGAAAACCAGATGTTAAAGCTCAATGAATGTAAAAGTTCATTGTATTTGCTTGTGAAGTTTGCATTTGAAATTCACACTCAGAAGGTTTTTTCTACCCCTCCAAAGCCCAAAAACATTTACTAATATCTAAGCTTTTCACATGACTCTAGGAGCTGGGGAGTTTATAGAAAACATTAAACATAGAAAGCTTGGCTGGGCAAACTCAGCAATTCTGAGAGACAAAAATTAAACAGGACACAAAAGCCATGCCATCATGACTGGAAAGACCCCGTGGACCTGGCAAGAAGTGATCCAGCGGGATCAGCCATGCCAAATCATGCAGTCACTGGATGCCTGATGCTCTTCAGTCCTGGCCTTGCAGTGACACATCTACTTCTGGTTCAGAAAATTTGGGAAAATCTCTTCTGGGTAAATGGAAAAGAAGAGAAACTCAAAAGTCATAGACTCTCTCTGAAGAGGATAGTCATGCAGTCAGTACTTGACTTTATGTGGCATTAATGGAACAGAGGTTGTTCTCAGATGGAAATGAGCAGAGGGGCCTGAGAGCATTAGCACTGGCTGAGATCAGCACAGCCAGCATGCCCTGTCAGGGTGGGCTTCTTATTCCCAGGGGCCATCCAGGCAGGGCACAGGGTCCCTCAGGAAGCTGTGAAGTCCCCACCTCTGGAGGTTTGCATGGCCCCACTGGATCAAGCTCTGAACAGCTTGGTCTGATGTCCCTTTCTGCTCCACAAGAAACAGTTCTGACAAGGACTCATCCATTGTGAATTATGCTCTAATTCTGTACTGTAACAATAATTGCCCTGACTGAGAAGAAACCATTGTTCTTTACCATGTTTTACATGATAAAGTATAAATAAACAGACCCAAACACATACTAATATAGACAGAAAATTGGATCTCACATATTAAAACCCTATTGCCACTCCAGGGACGCTTTTTTAGGCAGCGTTTGCATGAGGAAATTATTGTCCCTGTCTTCACTCCCACTCAGGTGCCCCTCTCTCTACAACACCTGATAGCCTCCAGGCTGCTGCCCTGCTCCTGGTTTCTGTGCTCCACCACACTCCCTCCTGCCCACATCAGGATACACCACCCAGTGATGAAATCTGCCGTCACCCAACGCCATGGCAAAAGCCCAAGCTGGAGCAAGGCAGGATTTCACTCCCATTATGGGTAGGAAGCTCTTCATGCTCCCCTTAAAATGAATTAGGAAGGGGCTGCAGTCTCAAGTGAAGGCTGTATCAGTGACTCTTTGGTGAGATAATGCCTTAAATTGCCAGCCTCCACACTGGCAATGCACACAGTATCGGAGTGTCTCACGTTATGGTCGGATGGAAGCTCCTGGCAGCCTCCTGTTTCAGTGCCCTGGTATGGAAGAGAGTTTAACAAGTCAGTCTTTCCCATAGCCAGTTCCATAGGGCACACCAGCAGGACACTCAGCAGCTCCCAGCAGCAGATAATAAATAAACATATATATATATATATATATATATAACTATAAAGAAAAAAACAAATTTTAATTTCTACTTTAGGAGCCAAGGGAAATGGCCCACTGGCCTGTAGAGTTATGCAACAATTGACTTCCTTTCAAGTTGCAAATTACATGATGGCACAAACACAACTATAAATATGTTCCTAACGTACTGAAATAAGTTTTGCTTTCAATTAAGCAGTTGTTAAAAGTATGTCTCTTTTAAAAGAACTGGCTTATGATAGGGGATATTTCTTCCTTGGCATTTTTAGTACATAGGAGCTTAAATTTAGGTTACAAAACAACCAGCCTGACCTTTTCCCAGAGCTTTAAATCCTGGACAATTTCCATGGCACTCAGAGGTTGCTCAGTGCTTTTGAAAACTGGACCATTTCTTTCAATTTTAGGAGTGTAACTTCCAGGTACCAGTCCTGACAATCCCGAACTAATGTGTTTCAGAAAATAGTAGTTTTCCTGAAATATAGACAATTATAGAAAAACCTTTGTGGAGTCAGATATATGGGCAAAAGTTTGAAGTGCTGTGACTCAGTAGTACCTCAACAAACTTTATAGACAAGAAGCACCAGCTATCAGAAAGAGTTTTAAAAACCACAGATCATCTGCTTTTCCATCTTTCAGAATGGAATTCTGAAATGTCATCAGTTTAAGGCTTCAGATGAGAAGATATTTTTATCCATTTGAGAAAAAAAAATCCATTTCCCATGCACTAGATTCATGCGAAACTCTAATCTTAGAGGCTGTGTCCGTCCTGCTCACTGATATAAATTGTACCCTGACAATCCCAGTGATGGGATTGGAAGTGGGTTGAACACCACAGCATCTCATAAGACAGCTCCTCAGTGCTATTCCTGCAGATAAGATATAATTTGTGCTCCCCTCAGGCACCAAAGGCAATGTACCAGTGAAATAATCTTCTGAGTATCCCAACATTTACAAATAATTGTAAAGACCTGCTAATATGGTTTAGTTCAGCAACTCTTCACAGTGCTGAGTGCTGACAGAAATGACAACTAAGAGAGCATTAAACAGCCTTTAGGGTGTCTTGAAGGAGAAGGCTTGTGAAGCAGTTACTCCAAGGAACAAGCAGTGAGCAGCACGTTGAACATTTCATAATTGTGGCCTGTCCAGCCCCACATTTTGTTCATAGACCATTTGGGGTTTTGTAAAACTCCCTAACAAATGGGAGAAGGAATACAATGGTGAAGTTACAGCACAGTCATAAATGTGTTGTTTGTTTACTCATGTTCAAATTTCGTTACTAAACTGCTCAGCAGTCACATGCAAAGCAAGTGGCAGAGATCTTAATAGGTTTTTTTACAAAAAGTTTCTAGGAGTTAGAGGGTCTTATAGGACAAATTAAGGATTTTGATAGAAGTATTAGAATAGCAGTGGATAGAAGTACTTAGGATGGCAACTAGTAAGGGGAAGACTGTTTACACAACAGAGGAACAAGTGACACTGAAGCCAGAGCTATTAAATGTCTGACAGAAAACCAGAAAACAAAATCCAGATAAATTGACTCAGATGCTGCCTGTGTTAATCACACTGAGATTAATAATGAAAAGTGACCAAGGTAAAAAATGTTGGTGTCAGCTGAGGCGATACTTTGTCCCATCTCCCTCGTGTCAGAGGCAGGGTGTGCAGTGCCCCCTGGATCCTCCTGGATTCCCACTTCCCTCACCATGATGAGCTGTACAGTGGGAAGTCACTTGGTACCAGTTTCTGCCAGTGAAATGCACAGGAGGACATTCCAGCACTGGTGCCCAGAGCCATCATTAAAGCCTGGAAGGCCCCACCAGACCTCAAGAGGTACTGAAGATGAAATTCTCTGTGGAGTGGTTGCCATCTGTGGCAACACTTCCAAGACATCTCAGCAGGGAAGCAGTTGCCATTTTTTGTACTAAGAAAGCACATTTAAAGCCTCCATTCATTTTACTTTTGAAGTTGGATAGGAGTTAGGGAGGTAAAAATTATTAACTTTCTAGTTTGCTACACATTTCTTTTAGCTGATTCTGCCTCTGCCTCAACTATCCCATCCATTAAATAGTGTTATTATCAATTTCATTCTTCACGTGAGAATCTTAAAAGTAAATCTACAAAAACTGTTAAACTCTTAAACCACAATGGTTAAATATCAGAGAAGAAGGAAGCTTGTATATTGCTTAAAAGAAACAACAAAAAAAAAAAGACAATAAATCAAAAGTTAGGCTTTTAAGGTTTGGGGTTTTTTTCTAATTATCACAGTGAATATATTCATCCTTCATAAAAATGTAACTTTATATACTTACATTAAATTTGTTTGATTTTTCATATAATGCATATTTCTGGAAAAAAAATGCACATTGCCAACAAAAAATGAGCATTAACAAAGAGACAGTTACCCACATTTTATTCTTCTGGAAGTGGAAAATCCAAGCACATAAATCAAAATGACCCTAAAGCAGTGACCAGCATGCCCTAAGCAGATCAACGGTGGTTTCATTGACCTCTAGACTCATAAGGGTCATATTTTCACACAGATGAACTGGTCTTGAACTGCCTTGCCATTGCATTGTGCACAAAGAGACCCCAGCCACAAAGTGTCTCTGCTTTCTGTTAGGATAACCTGGATCACTTCACAAAACAAAAAAAAAATCAAAGCCACATTCCGTTTTAGAAAGTGTTTGTCTGTCCTGCCTGAAGCCCTTTTTTCTAGTCTTGATTTTCATTAGTACATTTACATGAATTTACTATTATTATTCATGTTAAAAACAAACAAACAAACCCCCTAAAACAGCACAGTAACAGTCCTCAGAATTCGTTATTACAGATTTTTCTTTCCTGAAGATTTTTCCAGGACACTTTTTCACACTTGTGAGACTCCAACTATTCAATTAGTGCACAAACTCTGGGCAACTGGCTTCAAAGCTGTAGGCTCTCCTTCTAGAAGACATGCACTGAAGTGTCCCTTACATCACAGCAGTGTTTCACAAGTGTTAAAGTGAAAATCCTTGCAGTTTTCCTGCTTCGCAAGAGGGAGCACTGAGGCACGGACTGTAAAGCAGAGGTTCAGCCCTGTGCTGAAGGACACCCCAAAGTTTACATGCCATTGGAGTTTTCTAAACATACTTGTGTAATGTCCAACCAGTGGGTGAGCCTTGTTTGTCTCCCAGCATCAGATGGCATCCCAGGCTCTCACTGGCTCTCAGCACAGGATGAGTTTTGTCAAAAACAGAGCATGCCATGGTTCTGCAGAACATCTGTGGCACAGGCAGGAGCTAAATCCAAACCAGCTAACTCCCAGTTTACTGCTTGGATCACAAACTCTGCTCCTTGCTATCCTGCAGCATCCCTCTGCACTCTTTCAGGAGTGCTCCCAGGGCAAGATGGAGAAACAGCAAGTGAGGGCAGGAACAGACAGAAATGGGAGCTGTGCAGGGTAGATCAGATCACCTGCTGTGGGTTCTCATCCATACCCTGGGATTTTATGAAATAATTCTGGAAGCTTTTGGGGTGACTTCTGTGGCACAACTGCAAAAGACAGAGGCAAAGTTTTACCTCTTTCAGAAGCCCACCTTTTGTTTCTAGTTTCAATACCACCATTCATATTAATGAAAAATGCACAATGTTTTTGTTGCCTCCTTTTTTTTTTTTTGCCATGGAAGTGATTTCTCTCTGTCAAAATCAATCATCATATCAGTTTTAATCAGATAAAGCTTTTGGCTTCCACTATCTAAATTGCCCTTCCCACAGTGCCTAAGACAAGCATCAGTGCTCCATCACAAAATAAATGTGTTGATATTTGATAGCTCATTTGAACACGATGGTATTTACATCTTACTTGGTTAGATTTTCATTTAACACAAGTTCTGGGTTCACATTGAAAATAAAAACAATACTTCTCTGTTCCTCTTGCCATTCATGTCTACTTTTGTTTCAGCCTAAAATAACACATTGCTGGAGGGTATTTTCTTAACACTGCCAAGCCTGAATGCAAGCCCTGTGGAAAATGTTTGTGTTGGGCTTGCCATGGTCCAGGCTAATAACAACGTGATGATGTATAGGTGAATTCCTGCTCCTCAAGTCCTCTGTGACACATGGATTAGGTCTGCCCTTATCTTCTAAGACATCTGGATGAGTGTCTGGGTTTTAATTTCACAATGAAATCACAGGGGACTAGAGTTATGTTATGTGCTTATGAACAAAGTGGAATATCTCTGGTAAGGGCAAGAGTGGATTACCTTAGATAACTCTACTTAAACCAGGGAACATTTGAGAATGTTGAAGAAAGGAAAGAGGTTCCACCAATAAAAACAAACACAGGCTTAAATTTGTGTTCTGTGTACTAAACATTTTAAAGCTCCTGGAGGTTGAAATATGACCACATGTAAATGGACTGATAAAACTAAGACAACTCTTGAAAGACCAGATCAGGCTTCCCAGGACAACTACCAGCACTAAATCCTAATGGCATGCATAAATCATTTGAAGACACATTTATTCAGAAGATGCCACTTTAAAGTCAAAATACTCTGCTTTAATCACCAGAAATAGTATGTGCATGCTAACATTTGCAGAAAATGCTCAAGGGCAACATGAAATTAGTTTCTTAAAATTCCTAAATACATGCTTTTCCTAAGATGAAGACTTTTATCTATTTATGCCCATAAAACTGTCAGGAAAAAAAAGACCTGTGAGAGCATAAAAGGGTCAGTCCTGCTGACTACAGCCCAGCCACGGACAACATTAAAAACATCAAAGTTCATATGATGTTCATGGTTGGGCTCTGAGTGTTGCAGAGCTGAATAATCAGCTTGCCAGACCCAAATCCTGTGATCTGGGACTATTGCAGCTTCTCAGCTTCACTGAGACTCTACTCCCTTTCTGCAGCCTTTGTAGACATTTCCTCCACACTCTCAGCCCCTAGTCAGGCTGTAATCCCAAGGGTCCAAGCCTACCTTGCTTGTCATCATGCTAATATCTGCTTGGGTCTGCAAGAGAGCCCAGGATCAGCAATCCAGAGAAGGGCTCTTCCATTGCCTGTATTCAGAAACATGGGAGAAGCAGGAGGGAATCAGACTGAAAGCCTGAAGGATCCAGGCTTATTTTGCAGTATGGCTGCAGACTGTTCCCTGTCTGCTCATGCAATTAAGTTGCAAAAGTGCTGAACACTTGCAATGCAGAAAAAAAATGAAGATGCAAATAATGACACTGAGAGGAAAACAGACAAAATTCCATTTTGTTTAGCACATTAACTACCTGTACTCTAATCTATTAAATTAAAAATGATCCAGACATATTGAAAGCTTTTAGTAAACCACAGAGATTAATACATACTTAGGAAATCTTCTGTTAATACAGTATTAGTTCATAAATATGCAACCAGCTATTCCATTTGAAATAAGCAATAATATAACCTGCAAAAGTTGTTGCTCTTCTTTTTCCCCTCAAATATCAATAGAAAATACATTAGCCTTCAGTGAAAACCATAGAAAAACTTTTATTGACTTTGCTGGCATCAAGATTTCACCCAATAATTTTCATGACTGCAACAAAATAAAATATTTTCCTCCTGATTTAAAGACTCTACTTGCAGTTTCTCTCCCTAGATAGGAATGTATCTTTAAAATTGTCTCTGCTTTTCCCATATAGACAAGTTGTTCTATTTAGGCTAATCCAGCCATGAACATAGCTAAATGAGGTGTCAAGATTTCTTTTTGATCCTCAGTTTAACAAGAGTTTTAATCAGTAATAGATCTAACATACGTGTGATGCTCCACAAGCAACGTGAGAAAAGTATATCAGTTTTCTTTCTGAGCACTTCACCTGCTTACTTTGCTTAACAAGCAATCAAAACACAGATCCTGTTGTTATTGTTCATACATTAGATACAAATGGGGCACCTCCATGCAACTAAACTTTCTCTAAATGTGTGTGACTGCAGCCTACAGATTGCAATATTTCAAGGGGAAATGCTAAGTGAGACACTGGCCCTGGAAAAATTAATGTTCTACAAAAGACATCATTAGATGTGTTTCTTATGTGTTATTCACAGCTGTTTCTTAATAATGTAAAAAGTCTAATATCCCATCAGTGAGCCTCAGGCCAACCTTGTGGGCATAGATGTCCTGCTTGGCTGGAAGGCTGGTGGGGTCCTTTAGTATGTGAGATTATATAGATCACTCTGATCCATTTGAAAGACACAGAGATGGCTGAGATTTAATGTTCTTTTCATTTTGCATGGAGAGCCCACTGGTCTGGGTAAGGGGGACAACAGCCACTGAGGGCTGTAGTCAATCTCACTGAAGCTGTTGTCATCACCAGGTGCCTGCTGCACTGTTCCAACAGCAGTTGGACCTCTGTACTGTGGGGTGGAAGGGATGCTCTCAGCATCTCAGCTTTACAAACAAATATATGAGCTAAAACCACTGGTAAAATGTTGGACTAGGGCTTCCAGTTGTGCCATGAGGGCAAGCAGCAGGGTGGCAACTGTGTCTCTGAATTGTTCATTCATCACTGGGAGCTTGGTCATTCATCACTTGCTAAATGGAAACTGAGTCAAAGCCCTAAAATCAGCTCTGAGGTTTTGGTGTGTGGATAGGAGCCAGATCAAATGGCTAAAGCATCAGGTCTTAACATGACACCTTCTAGAACACAGTGGATTGGTGAGAAGAAGTTTCCTCATCTTTGACAAGTTAACAGGTATGCCTGAGGATGGAAGCAAAGCTCCAGTTTGCCAGAGGAAAGCAGGAAAGCTTCCAAGACCAAGCAGATCTATCTACCACCTCCAGTAACTGTGGGTAGGCTGAGCAAACTTGCCCTCAGTGCTCACACGGAGGCTGTGGCGCTGAGAACAGCAGCAGAGCCCCACCCACCCCTCAGATGCAGTCTCACCTTTCCTGTGCAAGCGTGTGTGGGCCCACCTCAGCCACACATCTCCTGTTGCTGCGCGGCGTGCTCGGGCTTGCCAGCACAGGTACACCAAGGAGGGCCAGCCTTGCAATCCTTTACTCAGACAGATGAGTTGCACATAAGTAATGAGCTGCTAGCATCCCAGCATGTTAGACAATATGCTGACAATGTCATAACATTATTTCATCCTTCTTAAAAGATAAGACCCAGCCTGTTCTAACCTGCTCAGGTCATTATCTTGTTACCACAAGATGTCCTGTCACTAACCAGTTTAGAGTATGTAAAGCTATAATTTGCACTAAAATGAATTATGTATTGTTTACAGTTTACCATTAAATTACAATGAACAAAAACAAGTATTTAGGATGCCACTTTCAAAGTCTTCCAGATGAGTTTAAATGTACACAGAAACAAATGTCTTGATATAACAGCATTAGAAGTAGGCTGGAGCTTGGTTGACTAATTTTCACACTAACTTACTTAAAAGCCAGAAAGAAAACAGTGAAGATCTTTATACAGGCCATCAAAAAGCCTGACTGCAAGTGTTTCCAATTTGCTTTAGTAATTAAATTGAAAGGAGTTTACGGGTTTTTTCACCCAGGTCATTTACTACTTTGGAATTTTACTGCTTGCTTTGCAAAGAAAACAAACTGGAATGAGTCACTGGTGAGTATAAAGAGTGGATGAACACTGCTAAACAAACCAAACAGTGAGCTCAAGTGGATAGAGAAAACACAAGTCAGAATTCTAAATATGGATCTGAGAATAGTGTAAAAGGATTAGACGTCTTTGTCACATGAAGAGCAAACCCACATGCCAGCATGCCTTTCCAGTGCAAGCAGCCACTGATCAAAGTAACATCTACCAGTTTGTAAATATGCTAATCTTCATGTTTACACAAAAGTGTCAGCACTTGCTTTACATCACAAAGAGCCTCATACAGTTGAAGATTAATTACTTCCAACACTGAGATAGTGTGTAAATACTGGTTTCACCAGAACCCTACCTTTTGCTGTATTTGCACAGCTCAGCAGAGGTGTGTGTTGCTAAGACAGATAATTCAGGGACACTTACAAAGTGTCAAATACCTCTGGATAGATAGACTTTTGACAGGTATTTCAGTGATTATGTGGAGCCAGGATTAGGCAGGTTTCTGCTTCATGTTGCAAGTACTGGATCGAAAAATATATTTTTGCCTTTTTCTATGAATTTTAGCTCTGAATAGCACTATCTACCCTAAACATGATTTGTGCATTCAGCTTTTACACTTATATGTGATTACAAAACATTTAAAATTAATTTTTCCACTCACTGGCTTAATATCACTTTCCTTATAGTGGCTTAGAGCCACCTCACAGTCCACCAGGCTCTTGGCAGTGTCCATGTCTGCTTGCTGAATGCTCTGTTCTAACTCTTGTTTAGAGAAGGATGAGGGTTGTGATAGGGACACACAAACACATCATTTTCTAGTAGTGAATTTCAGAAACCTTCAGCTCTGGTATAAAACAGGGAACATAATTACAATGTGCACTGAGAAGGAGAGATCAGTACCTACTGCTGCATTTTTGCAACAGGGAATGACAATAGGGAGACGAAGCCAAGGCAAGACTGGATTTCCAAGGTTCAGGTGCTTAAGTCATGTCTTGCAAGATCTCTTTAAAATATATTTTTCATTTTCATTACCATGTACTCTCTGCAAAAAACCCCATGGTAGCAATTCTAATACCAAAGGGCCATGAGCAATAATTTTAAAACGGAAAAAAATTCAAGTGGGAATTCTCTTCATTTCTCCCTTGCTGTTAGTGCTCAGCACAATTGCCACAAGAACATCACTACTTGCCAACAAATATTATCACATTTGTTTCCTATTCTAAACTAAGAAAAAAAAAAAAAAAAGTGGGGTATTGGCAAATGCTAGCATTAAAAGGTTGCCAGAGCAAACAAGAGTGACTAGATGAGGATAATTGGGAGATTTAAAGAAAAGAGAATCAAATGCAATGTTTAGAAAGTGAGAAAGAAATGGCTTCCATGTGAAACACCAAACCTGAGTGGAAACACTTCCATATTAAACACTCAACGAGGCATTTCACAGGAGTGCTTGCTGCCCAAGCCAGCCAGTCTTGCATTTCCCTCTTTACTGTGACAATGGCACCGGGAAATGCTCTCAAGGCTCAGGGGCTGATGGCGGCCAAGCAAGATTGATGAGGTGGCACACGAGCTGCTCTGTCCCCAGTCCCTGTCCCCAGGATGGCAGCTGGGAGCCTGCAGCCCTCTCCCCCAGGCAGTGCAGGGCAGCAGGAGCTGCAGGCTGAGCTTGAGCACAGAGCAGAAGCAACATGTGCAACAGAGACTGAGGCTGCTGTGGTTAAATCAACATGCTCCATCTCATGTTTGCATAGGGCACACAACCATCAGATTAATTACTAATTACAGTGGATTGCTCCTAAGTAGGTTCACAGCAATAATAGTAATAAAAAGACTAAAAGAAGCATTATTAGCATAGTTAATTATATGACCATTGGCAAGATTATTGATGGAGATACAAAATGCTGTTGAACAAGAAAGATATGTTTGACATTGCTTAAGAGAAGCTTCACTGTTGCTTCATATCTTTTTGGATTTTTCTAATCATCTCATCTGTGTTCCAAAAGTGCAAAAAACCAGTAATTATCTCTGTTTGATCTTTGACTAACAATTATTTATGAATCTATTGGAACAATAGTATTTCTAAAATGTAAGTAAACCCAGTAAACTTTATCAGCATGAAATCTTCAGCCACACTGGACTGGGTTATGGGAATCTGTCGTGTGATGAGAGCAGACAATAGTAATTTATTGGTTTAGTCATAATCCTTTCAGTAGTCCAGATTGCTGTTGCAAATTTGTTAAAAATCTGCTACCATTCACTGAGCAACCGTACAACACCTGAAGCAATAACATGGGTGGGGAATGTAAAGCAGCACTCCAACATTCATGTGTGGCATGAGTTAGACAAGGCCACGGGAAAAGAGCTGAGAAAGAACAATGTTGCACAAACCAGAGAGAGATTCCTGTTCTCCCACAGCATGTATGCAATTTAATCTCCAAATGGAGACCAGTTTAACTTTTCAAATGCTTCAAGAGTACAAAAAAGAATTATTCACTCAGCAGTTATTTTTTATCCTCTACAGAGTGGCCATGCGCTCCCATGAAGGACCTACTGCAACGAGACACCACCTGCGTAAAACCACACTCTCATGTGAAAAGTATTTACATTAGTACACATTATTTTCCCTTTCATTTTTCTTTATTTGGTGCACTTGGCAATACATAGCTCATGGCTCAGTCAGCCAGTTGCCCCAGTGTTTAACATGGCAACTTCAAGAATAAATATTAATATTTTTAATCATCTAGTTTGGCAAAGGAACTGAGGAGCAGCTGCTGTATTTATGACTGCCTTCAATTCATATCCTGAAATAGGCTGGATCTGACTGCCCCCCTTTAAAAATATCCTAGAAGGCAGACCTCTGTTGGAGTCTAACTTTGGTGGCAGGTACAATTACGGCTCCCATTGAGAGGAAGACAGAGTTGTTGTGACCAAGTGATATAGATCTGTTTTCAGAGCAACACTCAGCAAACAAACAATGCTCCCAAGCACTTCAAGGGAACACAGAACAGCATAAATGGTTGTGTTAGCACGTTTGTATCAACATTACTTTTTGGTTATGTTCTGATCACTCACTGCTAGTCATTATATTTTATGAACCTCACCCATGAACACTAACATGCAAACTGAAATTTAGGACTCCTGACCTTTAACACAAAGTGGCCATAGGTGTTCCCACAGCTGTTAAATAAACCTATGTTTATGGAGCCATAAATGTAGTGCAGGTGAAGTTTCCAATGATGTAATAACAAGTTCCATCGCTGTGCAGTTTGTCATTTATACAGCAGTGTACCATCACTGGTGAATATTGTTTTACAATAACAGCACAGGTTCCTTCGATTAAATCACTCTTTCTTCATTTATGAGTCATTCGACCTTTAACCTCTCAGAGGAAGATCAAACCACTTCTTAAGGCCCCACTCCTTTAACCGAGGAGCACAACAGTTGGTTAGATAACTAAGGAGGTTGGTATGTGCCCCCAGGGTTTCACAAACAACTGTCCTAGATCTTTTATAAGATAATCTTAACATAATCATGTAGCCACAAATTGTCGTGTAAATTCCCAATTAAAAACACCAAATAGGAGCTGTAAATCATGATACAACTGCCACCTTTTCAGCACTGAAATGCAGTTTGAAAAGCAGTGGAGAAGCTCTTGTTTGTGCTTGTTCTAGTACTCAACACACCAACAGCAAAACAGTCCATTTGATTTACAAGAAAGAGACAAAGTGACAGGACAACTAAAACTGCACAAAACTTAACATAGCAGCAACAGAGAACACAGAACTTACAAAACTGCTCCATCCCCCATTCAGGACTATGCTTGTAAAAATGAGCATTTGTGTTGGCATGGCTCCACACCCACTCCTTGTCCCAATTTACATAAAACTGCAGCATGCTCCTGTTGGAGGGATTGATGGCAATTTGGGGGATGGGAGGAGATTTTGTTTTTAAGAAGTGGCAGCTTAATTACAATATAAATGTTAGAAAAATAAATAGTCATTAAAGCCCTTTATCCATGTCTGATTGGCTTCATTCCACAAACTTTAGCAAAGTTTGAATCAGACAGAGCTGAAGGCACCCCATCTGCCCCAGCGCTTTGGTCTTTGTCAGGGACCCAGCTGAGCTGTGGGTGCCACTCACGGTGGGTGACATGTGTCCATTGGGACACAGATCTCCAGCCTAGCTCATGGTAACACAGGCCTTGTTCCAGGAGAGCTGCTTTTCTCCTGCCACCACTGAAAGTCAATCTGTTTCCTTTGCGAGGATCATTCTGTAGCCTAAATTATTCCGGGACTAGGCTTTAGTGCTAAGCATCTTGGCTCCTTGTCCTTGACATGCACACTCACTTGAAGATTCACATCCCTTCCCTGCGACATCCTTCCCCACTCTGGCAGCCAGAAACATTATTAGAATGGGTTTTATAGGTGGTGCATAAACAATCCCCACAATTAATTACAAAAATTTTAAAGCATTCAGCAAATGTCTTAGTTGCTGTCAACAAGCAGTCAACAAATGCAGATTGCGTTTTTCTCCTCCTACTTCACACTTTCCATGTTTCCCAACACTTGCCAGAATGTTGTGGTGATAGATGCAGACAATAGATGCTTTACTAAACATGTCCTTGATATCTGCATAATCTCCTTTAATATATATCATTAACTTGGGCCAGTCCCATGTTATTGCTTCCTCAATAGTTCTAGCACATCATGATCTGGAAGGAGCTATTTATTGCTTCAAGAATGTGACTGTCTCACCCAACCAGTCAGACCTCAAAATTTTACTTACTTGTTCATTTTAGCTTCTGTTCCCTACAGTACCTAACGCAGAAAAGACGAAAATGAGACATTGCAACAACAAAGAGATTTGTAAAAGAATATTCCTCCCAAACACTTTTCCACACTGCTAAAGTCTGAGCATTTGCAAATCCAAGATTATGGAAAATGTCTTGTGATCACTAATAAAATCCTTCCTAAACAAAATTTTCAAATGTAAAATATAGTCAGAGATACAATAATTTTTTTTTCAAGTGCAAAACTCATGCTTGTGCACAGGATCTGAATCCTCTGAGGGGAACTTTAGATATCTCAGGATAGAAGAATTCCAGAACTATAAAAGGGACACCTTCCTCTGTGTTATCTGGTAAAACTTTGCACTTGGGTCACATGATAGAAATAAATTGCCTTGGCAGGAATGTGGAGAGAAAATAGCAAGAGGCACATGCTGAAGAAACAGAATGTTGAAGTGGCGGGCAAGGCCAGATTCTCGACCTGAGTAACCCCGACTAAAGCAGAATTCAGGGAGTCAGAGCTCTTTCTCTTGCCCCATATTTACTCAATGAGCCCCAGGACTACAGTCTCCAAACAAAGAGCTTCAGATGGAAATGCTCAGGTTGGAAATGGCTGCAAAGAGCCTGAAGTGAGGAAATGCTTGGATGTCTATCTAGGGCCCACATCTCACAAAGGAAAAACAAACCTGTCTGAAGTCTCCCTTGCTGTGGTGCAGCAAGAATTTGTGGTCCCTCAAAGACAGCTGGAATGGTTTGGCTCCCAGTGGCAAAGCTGCCCTGACAACCTACTGCTGTGCAGTGCTCACCAGGACAGCCCCACACTGGCCACCAAGGCCACTCCTGAGGCCAAGCTCGTCAGGAATGCGTTCCATGGGGCACAGTCCCGCGCACTGCTCTGGGCCATCCTCCTCCTAGCAGGTCCCACATACCACTGTGCCACAAGAGCCCCCTCTTCCCCTCTCAGGCACAGAGCAAAATTGCCTTTTTTCTCAATATCCCTATGTTTTTTCCTTCATCTTTTACCTTTTTTAAACTAACTTTGTCTTTATGAAGACAGCCATCAGAGGACAATACTAACAGCCTCTCCTCTCTTCTTTGTTTTCTTTCCATGGCCAGCAAAGGAGATCCTAGGGGAACAATGATAACATCCTACCCAACCTAGAAATTTTGCCCAGCATAGTACTATGGCCAAACACACGGATGTTTCCAGTGTTTTTACTACATAAATCCCTCCAAAAGGCTCTTGTCATCCTTCTTTTTAGATAAATGCCCTCAGATCTGGGCATTTTAGATATGCTTCTTGTGAGTGGCTGTTTCAGGAGTCATTATAAATCCATACTGTGTGCTCCTTAGCAGTGCCTGAAGCCCATGGGAACAGCTGCTCAGGGTATTGCATCTACTCTGCTTCATTTGTAAGGCACTTTCCAGATCCTGAAGATTCAATGCTCACACCAGGCCAACAGACAATTCTGCTTTAGGCCATAGGGATCATTCAGAACCATGCCAATGAAAGTTGATGGTAGATGCCTATGATGTTGATGGTAGATGGTTGATCTGACATAGATATTTGTACAGGCTCTGCAAGCCTCAGAAAAAATGTGCAGAGTTCAGTCTGATGCAACCTATGAAAACTGCTCTGGGACCAATATAATTTTTGATTGTTGTTAAGCCCTGAGTAGAAGCCTAGGAGTTTTGCTCCTCAGACCTTACTTCTGGTACAGACTGTATTCATATTTGTTCTATGGGTACAGAAGCCAGGACACACAGACTGTGTCCTCCCAGAGGGAGGCAGACAGATACAACCCCTTCTTTTTCCTTTTTTTTTGGGCATGCCACAACAGTTCCACTGCTCCCCAGACAGTCCTGAGTGAAGGCAATTCATCTTGCAAGGAAAGGCCAGCAGGTTCACTGAACTAACTCATAGGCATGCTACAGGAATTCTAGAATATGTTCAGACAACAAAGTTTTCTGTTTTGGGTAAATGCTCATGCCTCTCATTGGCATTTTCTACCCATTGTATTCTCCTGATAAATTCAATGTATTATCCTTTGCCCACCCTTCTTGGGTTTCAATTCCATATATTCTGTATCACTGTAGCAGTCCACTGAAAAACTGATTTCTTTTCCTTGGCAATCTCTTCTAAAATCATGACAGAACTTGTGAAAATATAAAATAGATTTACCCAGGAGCAATTTTCTTCTTTGCTATGAACAAAGCTACCAGCAGTTGTGATAAAAACAATACAACCATGTATAGTGGCCAACGAAAAAAAGGCCAGGAAGAAGATCAAGTGTGAACGCTGCTGAATTACACTGTATCTCCCTTTTTTTGAATCTTCAGCTGTTATTAATATTTCAGTACTAGACTGGCAATATTCAGTACCTGATAGAGATGAACATTACTGAAAACAAGTACAGCAGGAGGACATGGTTCTTTAGGGTTTGGATTTTTGATAAGCCATTGCCATTGTGAAATCTGTCCAACTGCTCAGGAAAATCTGGCAAAGTGAAACGAGATCCTTTTGCCCGAACCCCGTAACGCAGAACCTTGTGCCAGATAACTTTATTTCTTGCATGCGTAAAATTTGCTTCAGTTGGTTGACAGAAGGTTTGGGGTTTTCCAAATGTTGTGAACCTGGTTGACATTATTGAAATCCTCAGCTCCAGGAGTGTTGGGTTACTGTTCTTTTAAAGCATGCTTCCTCTGACAACAAAATGTAATTAAGGGGGGCATCGCTGTCATGTTACGGTCTCTTTTTAGAAGGTCTGGAAGAATGTAAAAAGGGCATAGCAAAAGTTGCTTAACCTCCTTAGAAATAAATGTCCCTAACATTTTTACGTCTTCTCTTTGGTCCATTATTGGTCACAATGATGAAACAATTTAAAGGAGAAAAGGTCACGGCAAAGCAGTGAACTTTATATGCTCTTCAGTGCAATAAAAGTTACTTAACGTATTAGCATGGGAAAGGCATGCCTGGCAATATGAGGGAAGAGGATGGATTTCAGATTCTCAGTAGGCTGTTCAGAGAAAAAAGTCTTTGGGTATCTCTGTGAATCAAACACCAAAAAAAAAAAAAAAGAAAAAAAAAAAAAACCACTTGTAAATTTTTCATCTTATCTAATTTCACTAAAAGGAAGAAAAACAAGGTTCAACCCTTCCATGCAATATTCAACATGCATAAAATATCGTGGAAAACCAGCTACCTCACTTCCAACACATGTGCTGTACTGAGGCCTCAAAATTTGCAACGGTTGAAATCATCTCTAGTTTATGCCAGCACCTACAGGAAAAAGAGACAAATTTGAGTTATGAACATTATTTTAGGTTCTATATTGAAAATCAAAATCATGCCTAATTTTTTATCATATGTGTTTTTTATTTTGATTGCATGTAGCTAGGGTAAGAAGGAAAATTCTTAAACTGTCTCTGAGTTGTTCAAAAGCCAGCACTTTCCAGAAAAATTATCTTTTTCTCCTTGTTCTCATGCTGCCAATACAGACACAACTCCTTCTAATAGTGCAAAAGCTAAAACTTTCAAAACTTTTTCTTCTATTAAAGTCAAGGATTATGCAGAAATAAATAGGAACTGAAATCCACACCCTTCTTGGGGTTTGGGATTTGGGGTTTTTCTTCTTTTTTGCTTCTTTTTTTTTCTCACATTAATTTCGTTTTTAAAGAAAGAGTTAATTATCTTCCTAAGGCAATTATTTTTACTCCCTAATTTTAGAAACTGTACTGGGGGGAGAAAGATTTTACTTTTATGTATTATTTCCCAGAGTATGTTTTCCTTCAAATCTCAACATAAATACTTTTCAAAGCTTACTTGACTTTTCACCTTTCTGGAGGTTCACATTTTTATGTATTTCTGGCCAGTGTGAAAAGAAGTTTTTTTCCCCGGCACCCTATTTTACAAACATTTCTGAAGTTTGCTTGCATTGTCTCACAAACCTTCACAACATCAACTGATTCCAAAAATTGTACTGATTCAGTCAGAAAAGAAATATATTGTTGCGTGTGACCAAATAAAATCACCCCAGACTTCAAGTCCTTAATATTCAAAACCTCCATGAGTGAACTGTAACCAAGAAGAATCCATTATAATAATTTGAAAAATGAAAACTTGAAAAAGTTGTATCTGTTTCTGCACAATTCATGAGCACAGAATGAGGCACAATTCATAGAATGAATTATTCTTTGTGAATTATTGGCCCACTATTATCCTCATAAGCAATGAGACACATGATTTACATTTCTTTTACAGGCAATAGTAGCTAATTGATGTCCTGGTGTGATATGGAATGAAGCACAGTCATATAAATAAATTGTTTCCTAAATTCTTCACAAAAACACATTAATATCTTTGACACCATGCAATTGTATGCGGTGAACACTGCTAAGACAGTAATCGTGTCATCAAGAGTTAATTTATTCTCAGCAAGTCCATGTAATGCAGATATTAATCTCCTGGAGCACACACTGTTGTTCAGGGTTAAAACATTCACAGTTTCTGAAACATAAACAAGTCTCACACTCACAGCTGTTCTCCAAGAACCAAACAGAGCTGCTGCTCGGTGAGGATTTGTCACTTTGCTGCCTTTTTGAAGAACAAGTAAAGAAATTCAGAATACAAAGGGAGGATGAACTTGTTCATATTTCCAGAGACTTTTCTGCTACCTTTGGGTTACAGCTGTCAAGTTGCAGATACATATGAACTCTTATAAAGTGAGAAATGCAGCTCTTGGAGAGTGGCATGGCTACACATAAGACTCAGAAGAAATACCCTTTTGAAAGGACAGTTTTAATGCAAACAGGGCTTAAAAAACTCCAAACCACTTCTTAAACCCATCTTGTTGTGTTGTCATCTTACAGTTCAAAATGGACAGAACACACCCACAGAGCAAAGCTGACACTTGGGCAGAGCTTCAGATTGCTTTTCCAGCAGCCAGCACACAGAAAGGGACACCACCCAAGTGACACCAAGTAACCTGTGCCACCTACAGCACCCAAGAACAGAACTAGCCTCTGAGCAGGGGCTACCACAAGCCCCACATGCCTTTAAGTCTTTAGAATAAGGGCAAGGTACCCCCTGGTCCCTGTCTGAGGCAGCTGTGCTCAGAGCAGGAGGAGGCTGGGTCCAGCCCTGCATTCTCCATGCTGCTGCCTCCAGGGAAAGCTGTGAATGAGGAGATTTGATACACTTCCCTGAGGTGTAATTTAAAAGAAAAAAAAATTCTATCTCTCTGTCTTTTTCTCCAGTTGGCTGCCTTGACTATGGGCTCAGCACAACCACTGCATGATATCTTCATCATTTGAAAGCTCTGGGGCAGAAGCTCTGAGATTTGAAGGTAGAGACATGCTAATTTGCTGAATGGCCCTTTTGACCATAGTCAATTTCTACTAATTAGAAAAAAGAAATAATTAGCTAATGTTGGTGAAGAGCTTTGAAGATGAATAAGCTATGGGGAAAGCACTAGGCATATTAGTGGGAAACAAGTTTGATCCTTTTTAAAATTTGTATTTAAGTAGCTCAAAGTGATTATAAATGGACCAAATGGAATAGCTAACCACTGTAAGATTAATACAATGTCTTTTGGGAAATTACAGTTTATATTATACAATTAAGTATTATACAATTGCTTTATTTTAAGGACTCCTCCTTGGAATTTTCTATTTAGTTCCGGTCAGTATGCTTTTTATATGTCATTTAATCCTTCCTCTAATTTGTACAAGTAAATTATAATTACTATATAATAATAATAATGGCAATGGTTAGACAAGTAAATATGAGTCTGCACCTGAGAAATATCATATTATAAAACAGTCAAGTAGAAATTGCTCAAGCAGGTTGTTTTCCATTCACCGGATGCTTTGTCTGCTTGTAACTCTTTTCAGAACAGCACTGTGACACCTTCACAGGGTGCATACAATGAGCCACATCCTGAACTGGTTATATCAGCACAGCCCCATTCCTTATCACAGTCTAAAGCAATAGTTACCCCTCTTCAAAACCAGGTGAAAATGGCAAAGCAAAAGAGGAAGATCCCCTTTCTTCTTGCTAAATTCTGAGGGTATTTGATATGAAAACGTTTCTAGAAGTCTCTTTACTTTGCAAAAAGAGTATGGGAAATGCTGTCCAGGACTGAAACATTGCTGGGGCCCCAAGTGAGAGCTCTCTGTTTGGACAAAAATATTGTCTTCATTTCCAGCTCCAATAAAAAAGATCCATCTTTTGTATTACCACTGCACCATCTGGGTATGTGTCCAGGTACTTTAGCTCCGACAGCGTGACCAGAATTCCTGCATGAGTAACACACTGTACTCCTCCTGCAGGAAGGACTATACTTTAGCTTGCCACACCAGCCACTCCTCAGAGACACCTCTGCAGCACATATTAATGTGTGCTTCTCTTCTCCCCTCCCTTTTCAAAGTGCCACTCAGAAATAATTTACTCTCTGTCAGCTGGGATGATAAATGGCAGATATATTTGGCAACCTTCATACCTGGTTTCCTTCTTGGCACCTCCTCTTACTTGTAAAACTCAGGATGAAATTACCATCCCACTGTCATTACTATTCCATTGCCACAAGCCAGCTGGACACCTTATATAGGGTGTAGAGAAAAGAAAGGAGTAAAATAAGCTTTGGATTTATGTGTTGATTCCTACCCTGCTTTGGTAACATATCATTTTGTGTAGGAGTAAACTAAATGAGGTGTCAAGACATGAAAGCTCAAGGCTCTAGCATCTTTTGGTATCTGAAGTCCAAATAAAAGTAAGAGGAATGTAGCTACTTCCTGAGATGCATCTGCTGGATTGACCTAATGCACTGTGTGAGCTTCAGAAACAAAAGCCCAGACTCCTTGTGTTCTGCATGTGGCAAAAAACCTAATTGTATTTTGGTCAGAAAAAATGAATCATACAGTGTATTTGGCTGCTGTAGGACCCACTGACAACTCTACTATTGAACTGGTCTTTAAGATGGCTTCTTGAAGTGGGTAAAAGGTATATGAATACATATTAATATTTGTTTGTTTGTTGTTTACAAAATGAACAAGTTGTAGGTAAGCTCAGGAACAAATATTTTTAGTGAAAGTGTGCTCCAAGCCTCAAACAGATGATTATAACTTCAGAGAAGGTTGACAGTCTGCCAGGCAAAGCAAATCAAATCACAGGGGATCAGCACGAAGAACCTGTTGTTCTCACAGACCCAAAGTTCAGTTTCAAGGAACTTCAACCATGACAAATCATGAGTTTGTGGATGGCAGTACACCAGGGATGGGTCATTCTCATGTACTACTGATCCCCAGGGTAAGGGGAGTCCAGAGGGAAGGAGCTTGAGTGGCATTTCAGCTTTTATATCACAACAGAGGACAGTGAACAGCTTTTTGGAGTGTGGCTGTGTGGCTGGAGCACTGTGTTTCCTTAGCAGCTCTGCTGTCCATCCCCCCCACTTCTGATGGGGGTCTGGACTGTGAACTTCAAAGCAGTATGACAGGAATATTGCAAAGAAAAATTATCAGGCATAAGTCACTTATTTTTCAAAATAGCCAGTGTTTCTCTTTTCCCTTCAGGCATTTATTCTTATCCTACTTTGTATTAATAGGTAGAAAATGACATATACATAGCTCCCTACCATAAAAATAGCTGCAAAAGAGAGTCATACTCCAAACCAGTCTACTAGGAACACGTCTTTCCTTAGAAGTAGGAAAAAAGCCTACAAAATAGACAAAGCATGTGAATTAACTATTCACGATTTCCAAAGCCACTGAAAGCAAAGGAAGATCCAAGAAAACACTGATATTTATATATATATAGGGGTGTTCTATCAGATCTTGCAATGTGACAACACATGTCAGTATCAGCACAGGTCCTGCTGGCAACACCTTGAAAACTATATGGAGGTATAGAAAGTAAACAGCACTAACTGTGATTTCCATGATAAAATAAGAATGTAAGGAAAGTCTCTTGGGATCCATAATCTGGAATGTCACAGGATACAGATTGTCTGTCTTTCTGATAAAAGATGTCAGTTCCTTTTCTGGGATTTAAACAGAAAGAAGCACTTGTGATTATTAGGCTGGCTGTATACCATGAGGGCTGTTGACAGAATCTCTACAAACAGCAGATGTGTCTGCTTCAACCATCAATGTTCCTAAATTTTCTGTATCAAAAGAGCAGTGCAGCCCAGTCTCAGCCACAGAAAATGCAATTTCCTGACTCCAGAGCTTTTAATTTGCCCTAATACACACAGTGGAACAAATCTAAAATTTGCTGGTATCTACACAGATCAAAAAGCATCCACTTGATAATCCCACATTAGGCATCCATAATTTTAAAAAGCAACTGATTGATTAATCTTGGGAAAGCTGAGGTGATGGTTGTCATTTTGCAGAGCTGGAAGCTCACACTGTGGGGTATGTGTTGTTCATGGGGGAAGGATGTGCCCACAGAGCCAGCACAGCTCACCCTTTGTGGGAAGCTCTCCTGGTTTTCAGAAGGGCATCCCAAGCTGCAATATGTTATCTTGAAAATTAATTAGGAAGAAGTGCATCCCACACCAAGAATTATTATACTCAACTATCTTTAATACTCCAAAGAAGACCTCAGACAGAAATATTGACCATTCTGCTGCCAGCATCAACACTGCTGCCAGTGAACAGAGAAGCAAGCCCTAAACAAAACAGGTGTGTTGCTCAAGGTTCATTTTAAAGCATAGGACTGAAAATAATTTTCCAATTGCCAGTAATAAAGCAGAATTCGCATGAGCTCTCTGAAAACAAGACTTTGGGCTACATCAGCAGCAGCTCTCATTTTGCACACCACAGCCTGGCTGGTGAAGATTTGCACAGCAAACATCAGGACCTGCACTTCTGTAAATTCCCAGTAAAGGTGCGGGGTGGAGCCCCATTGTGCTTGGAGACATCACTCCAAAGCTTAAATGGCTCTTGTGAGAGCACAGTGCTGGGTGTGAATGGGGCTGTCACTGTGGGAATGACCATGCTCTCCTAACGTCAGACATCCTGCAAAAGCAAGGCAGAGAGGGACAGCAAACATGCTCTTTTCTTGTCTGATGTTTGCCCAGTTGAAAATGCACAGCTCTCAGCCACTCCACAGATTTCCTCACACACTCAACCCAGTATAAACCAGGTTGCTCTTCAGTTTCTTGCACAGGAACAGCCACATGTGCAAACAGCAAACTCCAGAGCGTCACACAGCGACCCGTGAGTCATCATTTCTGCACTGGTTCCAGGTGTACATCACTGCCACAGGAACAGGACTGGTTTCCCTCCTGCACCACTTGTAACCAGACTAACTCTGCTCAGATCAGCATCACTGCACCTGGGTACCCAAGAAAAGAGAGCCTTTATCCCTCAGCATTACAGCTGGGAGCCTGAAAGCATGGGTTTCTGCATTAGATTCTTGCAGAACGCCATTTCCACCCATCCTGCTGTTTGTGACTCACATTTGCTTTACTACCACGTGTGGGAGAAGTGCCTCAGCCCTGCCTGTGCTCCTCCTGTGGTTCTTCCTGCTGCCCACAAGGTCAATCCATCATCTGCAAGCATAAAGCAGGCACCCATGAAGAACATCCCCTCCCTGATCACTCCCAGACTGCTACACAGCAACACCATCATCCAAAAATTCTCTTTATGGCTTGAATGGTTATCCAGAAAAAGAAAAACAAACAGCTCATAACAATGACCTGTCCTCTACAGCAGACCACCAGTAAGAGGACCCAGGAAAGAGGAAACTCAAACATAAGTGGAGATTGGCTGACACTGAATAATAAAATCCCTATAGTCAATACCCAGTGCAAGGCCAGAAAGAAAAGTTAGAGGTAGAATCCTGTAAAGCTGCCAGTGTTGATGTTGCTGACAGCTTCAGTTTAAGACCCTGAGATGAGCTCAGTTGGTTACAGCAGGACACTGATAATTGCCAAGATTGCAGGTTTGATCCCTGTATGGGTCATTCACTCAAGAGTTGGACTTGATGATCCTTGTGGGTTCTTTCCAACTCAGAATATTCTGTGATTCTGAATTAGGCAAATATTGTTCATGCAAATCAGAGTTCTGCAGTGTTTTAAAAAAATGTTGCTGTGATCATGAATCAATATTCATGGTATTTCTTCACCTGTGTCCTCCTCTCTCTTCCCTACATCTCCACTGAACCTTTTTTTCACCCCTTCCCCAGAGCACACCAGCTAAATGCCCAGCATGTAATCTATGTTGAAGAGCAAATAATTTTATTAATTAATCCAGGAAGCTGAATATTGCAATATTTTTCAGGCAATTTCTTTCATTGGAAGCCTGGATGTCAGTTGATTTTCTGCATGGGTGTGATGTTAGGGGAACACAGTGAAGAGACAAGTCAGCTTCATGGGAGGGTGGATGCTTTTTGTCCAAAGCAGGGAGCTTCCAACAGCCAGATCCAAACCACTGAAATCAAAAGAAACACTCCTTTTTCATTGACTTCAGTGGGCTTTGGACCAAATCCATAAGTTTTACTAATTCAGCACTGTTAGAAAACTCAATTTTGCAGAATTAGAGTGACTGACTTACAAATGCCCATGCCCACTTTAATATTTGTCCTACTCTCATAAAAGCACCATGTCATTTATTTCTCTCTTTCCTTCTTTTTTTGAAAATACATTCTGATTATGCCAAAAGGGCAAATGGCCAGTTTAACTGACTTGAGCCTTTGATCCTCGTGAGTACTTGTCTCTTCAGCAAAGTTCTCATCTGAAGTGCTTTCAGCACCTGATTTATTAACAGTCGGGTGGAGTTAGGCTGTTTTGCAATTCCTGAGAAGCTGATAATAAATCTGATTCTCGTATCACAGGTGGTGCTGATATTTTTAGCTGGATTGCAAAAAAGTTCATAAACTGAAACAAATGTTCAATCCCTGTTGGTGCTTCCATCCTGGAGTCCAGAAAGTGACTTGTGTTGTCCATTCTGGTGGACATTTTGCCTTTCACAGATTTCCTCTCTGAATACTCCAAATTCAATCTTTTAAATGACTTCTCTTCATGTTACACTCATAAATTTTATTTTAATAAAAATCCGTGCCTAACAGGCATAAACAAAAAATGCCAAAAAACCCACCTTAACTGTTTTTCAAACCTTTTGCACATTTTGTTTAAAACAGATGTTTTGCTGACTTGTCACTGTGATGAAAGGAAACCCAATATCCCCTCTGCTTTCCAGTGCAGAGCTGCAGAAACAAGGAATGACAGAGGAAGAGCAAGAACCATCTTAACTGGAAGGTGATTATTACAGCTAGAAGAGAAAGAGCAAGGACACATGCTGGTGGTGTGAGCCCATGTATTTGAACATTCTTGTTACCTTTTTTCTCACAGTCTAGATTAATTTTAAAGGCTGCATCTGTGTGGTTCAATACTCCAGCTGAAACAAAGTCAAATAAACTCCACCCACCTGTTGGGCAACATTCTGCAAATCCAGTATTAATGTCACGTTCCTAATTATATTTCACTTCTCCTGTTACATTTTTCTATGATCCTGTCTTCAATGAAAGCAGCTTTCATCTTAAACACAGTTTTTCTTAACTTCCCACTTACTCCCTGAAACACCACTCATGATGCACAGCCTTGTCATAGTTCTGATTTTCATGGATAATCTTAATCCCAAGTTTATAGTAAAGTATTAATTGTATGTTTTCTTTCAGTCTGACTCATCCTTGACTGTCTTAAACCATGCTTAGTTTATAAAGCCATCACAAATGGTGTGATACCCTTGAACAGGAGCCAAAAGCTTTGTAAAAATCCTTTGCTGCCTGTAACAAAGCAAAATGATATTTCTTTTCTTTCAACAAACTGCCATGTTGCCTTTGATATGAAGGCAATGTGAGGCAAAAGAGACAATATGCATAATCAACAAATATTTCTCCTTTATCAGAGGGTATTTTCTGCCTGGTCAATGTGAAAACTGGATCCTTTACAGATTGCTGCTCATTCAGTAAACAATGCAAGCCAGTGCTTAAAATATGTAACTGCTAAAAGGATCCTATATGCAAACAAATCAGGTATTTAGGTCCCACAGCTTGACAGTCTCATATGTAATTTCAAAGGGGTCTTTTTGTTTTAGGGCAATGGTGATTTTCTTCTCCAATACCACTCTTCTATAATTTTGAGAGTAATTACACCACAGATGGAGGAGCAAGAGGCACAACTGATGAGAATCATCACTCCTCTTGAGGAAGCAGAGTCTCTAATTCTTCCTTTTCCCATTCTTTTCTCCTGTCTTTGTCCAATACTATACTCAAGGAATCAAGAAAAAAAGCTATATTGGTTTTCTTTTCTGAATAAACAGTGCTGCACGGATGTGCTTTTAATGTGAAACACAAGCTTTGTTGTGATCATTTCCTAAGCATGATGTTAAAATGGAAAATAGAGCACTTGGGAAAACCAGTCTGAATTCCCTTCCCCAGATGCAGCCTGCTGATGTAGAATTCAGACTTAAACAGGGAAGGAGACTTTCTCCTGTACTGCAGACATAAATCTTTTCTCAGCATTGCTGGAAAAGGCTCTGCAGCTTACATAGGTGAGACAGCTGTGAGGAAATAAAGAGGGATTTGCTATGGGAGAGCTTGTCCAGTTTTCTGCCTGCAAAAGATAAGAGTTCAAGTTGATGGGCATCCTACTGCACAGATGGCAATGAAACCACTATGTTCTCCTTCCAGAAACACAGGAAGAGATAGGATCCCACAGTGGATGCTGCTTTATATTTCTTTCTCCTTAGACTTTTTCAGTTTGGTTTGGGTTTTTTTGGTAGACAACTGCATATTCACAGATAGTTAAGATACTTGAGGCATTTCCTAACATTGAGCTCTTCTCTTCTTAGCACTAAGCTATAGCTAAAACCCTGCTTTCCAGTTTGCAAAGCTGCATTTAGCTGAGGGTTTGAGAAATCTTAAATCTTATTCTCCCTAATCACTAATGGGTTCCAGACTAGGAATGTCAGTCTCACTGATCCAGCAAAAATTTTACCTTACACCAGTGGTTTACTCCCCAGCTGTCATCGTCCTGTTACCCAGGAGCTGCATGAATCCATCATAGCTGCTCTCCAAAGTGGGTAATTTGTGCCTCTGTATCAACACCCAGATGCCAAAAAAAAAAAGAGGCCAAAGTGTTCTCAATGAGTGAACTGCATTTACATCTGCAGATCTCAGACCAACCAGCCTTCACAGAACAAGTCAGTGCAGCCCCTGACTTGCTGCAACTGGCACCAAACTTTTATAGCTGCAAGGAACCAAGATTGCAGGCAAAGATTTTTCAGATAAGCATGTCCTGGCTGAAGTCTGAACATTGTTGTAGGGATGTGACACAGAAGTTACAGATGCATGTATTTCCTACCCTGGGCTCTCCCGTGCAGGGAGAAAGTCTCTGGAGATGTTTGAGGACAGATTTGCACCAAGAGAGCAGATCCAGCAATCCAGAATGAAAATGTGCATCTCCTTCTGATCCTGCATCCTTGTGCTGATATAGATGTGGGCCCCAAAATATGTGTGATAGCACTTCCCATGCTCTGCTGCCAGCTGGGGGCAAGAAAAAAACTCTGAATGAAACTGCAGCTAAATCCACCAATGCCAAACATTCCTGTTTTTCCTAGAAGAGAGTTTTAGTTACTTGATTTTCTCTGTTTTGTTAACAGTTGTAAGGAGAAGCAGGAATGTTGGAAGTGTTTGAGAGCTGACATGACAGAATGCCACAGCCTTTCAGTGTCTCAGTGGTCGGCTGTGTAAATTAGTAGCTAGACCATTTTACAAATGTATATTATTTACCCAGCAGATGCTGTTACGGTCTCTTGTGTAAATTTGTAATTAGACTATGTACTGCTTTGTGAAAATCCTTTAATAACAAAGGTGCCACTGGGTGCTGAAATAATTAAATCAAGCCATTTGAAACAACACTAGTTCACCACTTCGACTTGGGTGATATAATATTACACATTCTTGTAAAAAAAGCCAGAGAAATTGAGAATGATCAGATACAAAACACCAGATACAAGGGATAATATTACCCATTCAGTAGCTTTGGGTTTGGCATGAGTCTAGTGTCACAGTTGAAAAAGTTGCAGCCAACATACCAATAGCACAGACAAAGAACAGATGATCCATCTCCTCTGCCATCTATCATGCACAGCATTGCCAATTCTGGGGCTTTACCAGCACTGACATTTAAAACAAAGTATGTGTCAACCATATTAAATAATATACCAAGCTGTGGGTTATTAAGTGTGGGGTAATTTGACCACAGCAATTAAACTGAGATTAAAGAATGATAAAGGCAATGTTATATGCACTGTTCAGTGGGGTTTTTGGAACATATGGAGTCCTGAATATTTCCAAGTGTGAAAGCCACATCAGATATTAAGGCGCATGTCAGTCCCAATCAACACACTCCTCCTGTGCCCTCCCTCCTCCCCTTCTCCCTGTGAGATGTTGCTCTCAAATGGAAATTGTTTTCATTCCACATGCATTCAACCAATGAAATGTCTTCTGACTTCTGTCTCCAGACTGCAGCCCAAGGAATGAGCTAGCAAAGCTAACTTGCTCAGCAACTGCAGCAAGTGTGGGTCAAAGCTAATGCACCTGGCTTTAATGTGCAGAAATAAAAACCCTAATAAAACGATTGAAGCTCATAATCCACTTATAAACAATGTCTCTTAGGATAATCCTGGTGGAGAAAGCCACCACGGTACTCCTCATAAACACCTCAGCCCTCCCTTTTTAATATTTTCAGGTGGTTGCCCTTGTTGCATCTTTGAAAATTTCAAGTAAACAACATTTCTCTAGTATTTGCTCACCCTGAACCAGAACAATTCAAGTATGGTAAATGGAGGTTTTTGAACACCTTTCTGTTTTTTGAAAGCCACCTTTCCCAGAAAAAAAAAATAAAACACAACAGAATGGTAAAATTTAAAAATTAGCTACAGCAGTGCAGAAAAATAAGGCAACATTCTAGCAAAACATAAATGCAGAGAAATACATACATTAAGATAAGAGAACCTCCATTTAAAATGTCAAAAGAACACCTAAAATATTGCTAGGACTGAATGAAGCATAAATAAGAAAAGAAAATTTTAAATCCCTGGGAAATAACTCCAATACCAACCTGTCTGCAATTGTTAAAACAAAAGGAACACACCCAGACCTGAGAGAATATTGACATCACTAAAATTTCAAACAGCTCACCTCTTATTTAGACATATTGAAAAGAAGGCAATCCTTGCATGCCTTTCTCTAATTTCTCATCTGTAAGCATATAAGTAGTTATGTTGCAATAAATGAGTCTGCTCATATTCTCAAAGTTGAACACTCTTCATTTGAACTTTCATTCAAAAGGAAAGGAAGACAGGGAGAAAAAAGAAAATATTATGGCAACACTGAATATAGTTCCATTGCAGTGACCCCAAAGGAAGGGGCTGTTAATACAAACCCAGCCTCTTCACTAAAAACAATTTCAAAAATTTAATAAAATTGTTAAAAATTTATATTTATTTGTATGCACAAAATGCATACCTTCTGCATTTCATCTCTCTCATTATTTTTAATGTCATTCAAAGCTACATTAATATAATTATTTTTCTAACAATATATATTTAATCTACTGAATTTCATTTGTGTTCTCTGGACCTTGAACACATCCCAGATACTACACACCACTCTTTTATGCCCAAGTGGAATTTCCAAAGCCTATAAATCTGCCTTAAAAGAGAAGATCCTTGTGTGAAATAAACTGACAAAGACAAAAAGACAAAATTTATTCTAAGGGAAGAGCAGAGACTAAAACCAGTGGCCACAAAGACCTGGTCAGTCTGAAGCAGAAAACCAGACAACTTCTTCCTCTTCTGAAAGGTTCCTCTGGGTCAGGCCACAGCATGAACCTCTTGTGATACAATGAGTATTATTGACAAGGCATCAGCCATGGGTTAGATCTTCCCAAAGGAAAAAGCAAGAAGAAGTGGTCTCAGAAGTGAAGTTGGCTCATCACCATCTGCAGGAATTTCTGAAGTCTCTGTGGGTGTCCCAGGCTAGTGTTAATCCTAGACCTAGGCTCTACAGCACCCAGTCCATCTGAGGGCCACAACAGCCACAGCAAGCAGGACATGCTTTGTGGTGCTGGCTTTCTGCTTGTCTGCCATGTGATGGGCTCAGACTTGGCTTAAGGGCACCTCTTTGAAGACCTGAGCAGCAATTTTTATTCTGCTTTTACAAACTTTACCCATCTCTACCATTTACCACTAGCATTAGTATAGGTACATTTTTTTTTCTTGCTATTTATTGTTTCTATGCCCATAGACCATGACAGTGAAATAGAAATCAACAAAATAAACCAGATTTTTAAATAGTGGACTCAGAAAAACTTTGCTGTAATTACAAATGCCAAATTTCGTGACACCTTCTTTTTAATAACTGAGCTATAAACTTCTCAATAATGAGTCTTATAATGGAAATGCTAAGCCTCTCTTACTGCTGTGGCATGAACTTGCTGCTATAATCAGCTATTTTTATCAGTTAGTTGATTACACCTTAGAAAAATGACTGCTGGCAGCACAAGTCCTGTTTCATTAGAGACTCTCTTAAATACTTCAGTGTGGTAATACAACCAAGAAATAAGAGAAAGCAGGGTTGGAGAATGAAAGAAATATTTAAAGAAAGATGGGGGAGAAGGAGGAAGTGTAAAACTTAGAGGTCAAGGGGAAGCAAGAAAGAAATATGTGCAATGGGTGACAGTCTGCAGAGTTGTCATTTCCAGCTCTCACCAGCAATGAAAAGTGCTGGGTTGGTTTCTGCCCTGGGCTCTCTCTGCCCACAGGCTGGTGTCCTTTGCCACCCTGGGAATGTCAGCAGCTTCTGGGCTCCTCCTGGGTGCCTGCCTCTCCAGACAGCCTTGAAGTCCTGAGCTCTGTGCATAGAAGTCTACCACCACCATTAGAGGCATTGTAAGTTTTCATTCTTGATCAAGAAAACCTGTGATTTCCTGGTCATTTCAAAGGGTTTTTCTTCTCCCTGGTTTCCCTGGAGACTTCAACTGGCACATGTTCATCCACAATAATGAGCCTGCAGATTCCTAAAGCTTCCTGTGACCCAGTTTGAGATACATGACACTTTAATATATACCAGTCTAGACTAGATAGTTTATTCCTTTACCTAAGTGAGTCCTGAATATATACCAGTCTAGACTAGATAGTTTATTCCTTTACCTAAGTGAGTCCTGAGTTTCTTGTACTGTTTTAAGTGTGTCCATGGTATGTTGAAAGCCTGCATTATTTCCTGCATTCATGACATCAACCTAACTTCCAGTTGTATGCTGTAGAGGAGCAGAAGAGGACACAGGAAGAATATCAGCAGCCTGTCTTTTCCTGAAAGGTCTTTGAGAAATACAAGGCACAATGCAAACCAGAAATATTGTATCTGTATTCTTCTCTTTAAAAAGTAAACCTAAAACTTTTAAAGCTTCATATTAAATTGCCATTAACAGCATCATCCATGCAGGTGCAGCTACATACTGAGCATCCCAAGGACACAGTGGCATCTTCTCTACGTTAGTCACTGGGAGCTGGGGACATGTCTATAAAAATCCTGCATTTCAACAAGAACTTTCACTTAAGAACTCTGCTATGATTTTGCTCAACAGTGCAGAGATATGATAAAGGGAATCCATAAGACACTTACCACACACTGTATAACTAATTATTGAAATGTGCAGACATAATCCTCTGACCTTGGATAAAACTACAAGTATATGTAAATATAATTATGAAGGGCACATGGTTGCAGCATGATGACAAACAGTATTAAGCATACAAAAGGAGGGACATTCAAAGACCTTTTTTGCAGAAATTGTTGTTTGTTTTCTCTGCTAGCTTCCCAGGCAGCATTGTGCATATGCAGTCAATCATGTCTGCGTTTATACAGTCATATTGCAATTGCATTCAAGTTTTCCTAACTCTTCCACATTTAAATGAGAACCATAATGCTGACCATTAGAGAGAGCCAAATTCTCTACTGTAAGGAGAGAAAACCAGAACCCCATGGATCTTGTCTCAGTCACAAGATGAGGAGGCATTAATTACATGGCTTCATAACCCTAATCTCTCAAAAATACTTTTTAGCCCTATTCCCCCAAACCTTCAGAATTCAGCCCATTTCCCCTTCAAACTGTTTAAAAATTCCTAAAATCTTTTATGATCCTGCACTGTTGCAGAACTTCCTCCTGAACTTGGGCAGAGCCAAGATTAGACCCAAAGCAAACTCTGTCCTCAGCCTTTGCAGACAGATTGCACTGCATTTTCTCCCATTTCTTCCAGGCTTCAGGGACCAAAAGCCAGTGAAAGCCATACTCTTTACAGACAAATCCTCTGGTCTTCCCAAAGGAGCCTTGTTCCACTTTTGTAGTCCAAAGATGCTGGGAAAGTAGAAAAGAACACTAAAGAGACAAGAAGTAGAAATTATATGACCCTTTTATATATACAATCTCTACTAACTTCCCTGCCCTAGGTCTCTAATTCCCTCAGATAAGACTTCAAAAAATACTTCTGCCTGAAATATGTCCTCACACCCCCAAGACTGACAGAATGCATATTTGCATGCACTAATTTGGTATAGGCTTAAAAGTGAGGAAGAAAGAAAAAAAAGTAAAACTCCTTTCTTTCTTGCAAAAAAATAGAGTAAATTGATCAATTATATAAAGAGATCTATGCAGAAATGCTTTCAGCAAGATGCACATTGCAACCCTCAGCCAGGCAGCCCCATTAATATGAGTGAAGGTGAGCCATCTGTGAAGGTGAGGCATTGCCTCACAGTTTCACAGTCAGTATGAGCATCACATCCTCAGCCACGAGGCAAGTATATCACAGGTGTATTCTAGGGCAAGAGCACTGGAGCACAGAATAGAATACCATCACTCTTAAATAAAGCTTTTTGTGGTTACAAAACAATTATAAGAGTTTTCAGAAAACTGCCCTGTTTTATTAAGCAGAAAAAGTCTCCTCCACAATGTTGTGGAACAGCAATTCCTGTGAGTGAGGGAAGTGTAGCCACTATCTTTTTCCTTTTTTTTTTTTTTTTTTCTTTTTTTTGGGTGGCTTTAATTTGCTTGTTCTTTATGTTCATTGGCAGCCCTGCTGAAATGTATCTTTGCAACCGATTGTCTTAGGTAAGATTATATCAACAGCTCCAGAAGGACCACTTTTAAAAATAAATTCTGCTTTCCCTTATCATTGACAGGAATCACATTTACATATTCTCCTGGTGGAACTGATAATGCACCAGATGATTAATGTGCCTCGATGTAGTGATACCTGTAGACTGTTTGATCAATGTCTCGCAAAGAAAGTGTCTTTCACTCAGTGTGCTCAGAGGCCAAAAACGCCCTGTGATTAATGTAACTAAATGTTTGGGGTCAGCTGAAGCTCCAGTTCTTGTTCCTGATTCAAAATCAAACTAAAGATAGGTCACAGGAGAGTGGATTAGTCATGTGAGGAAAAAGTCTGACCATGCAACTTCAAACCACCTCCTTAAGAAAACCTAAAGAAGAGTTCTAGTATTTTTTACTTACCACTGCAGTCATCTGCACCATTTTTTCATCTCATTGTTAAACAGAACAGCCCAACATACTAAGCCTTTTAATGCCAGTATACTTTCACTATAAAAATAAGAGGGTTTGATTCAGTCCTTAGCATTGAAGTTTGGATTTATTCAGATTTATTTATTACAGTTAGTGAACCATGAAAATCCAAGTCTCTGAAGTTATTCCCCAAAGAAAGCACTTCATACAATTGGAAGATAACAAAATGTCTAATGAATACTAGACCTTTTCTTGGTTTTATTTGATTATCTGGGGTAACACTGACTATTTCTGCTTGATCTTACATCAGCTGTTTTGTGTCTTGTTGAAATAGACTTGAGATATAGGAAATACAGGGACCTGCTGAGGGATGGCTTTCATTTCCATTCATATTTACTCTTTTCCTTGAATGTGAAGGAGGCATAAAAGCCATTCCATTAGTGAGGGAAAATGTCTCCTCTTGCCACCCTGCCAGCTCTTTTCCCACCTTTGTCTCAATTCAAACACATCCCTGATGAGGAGTTAAGAAAGTAGACTAAGGAAAGAGCTCAGATGCACACTCTCAGCTAGTTCCCTACACAGTGAACTTGGTTGCCTTAGATGGTCTTTATAGCCATAGAAAGTCCTTGAAATTAAGTGAAGATAAATCCAGGCCAAAATATGTCATGCTGGGAACAGATAAAGGCATCTTGTAGGATAAAGGCATCTTGTAGGACATACAGAAGTTGGAGCTGGAATGGCTACTGGTCCCAGGAGATTAAAGGTGATGTGTAACTCCCCTAGTCCCACAAGCTGCTGCACTGCACCTCCCTGTCCTCATCTCTGGCTTCACACAGCACAGCAGCAATGCCTTGTCAACATACAGGATGTATCCTGGACCCTATCCAGACCCACTAATGCAGAAACCTCCTCCTATGCCATGCTGCCTCTTATGCTATTGAGCTGTCTCTCTTTTAGCCAGGCTTCACAAGGCCCAATGGCATCATCTTATATGTAACCTCTGCCAAAGAGAAAAAGGTAGTGAGATCCACCTGAAAACTGCTGGTTTGCAATGTAGTTAGACTCATAGAACACAATGATCTCCAGAGTAAGGCAACAGAAGAGCAGTTAAGAAAATATATTACTGATGAATTTTCAGTCTTCTCCTTATATCCTCAGAACTGACTAAGGCACCATTAAAAGTATAGCCTGGGCCTTAAATTCCTGTGTTGCAAATGAGCATCTCTGGCAGCAAAGCCCAGTTTGTGCTGAAATTCCCAGCTGATGAGGGGTCCAGCCCTTGACTCCTCTCTCTGATCTGTGCATAAGGGAAGATGACAAACCTGGTACCAAGTTTACACTCATGAAATGTAATCAGCTTCAGCAGCTTCATTTCTTACTTTCCTTATGGCAAACAAAGGTTTCTGGGCCGTGTATTTAACTGCAGTTAAAGACTAATTCCTAAAATTTCTTTTTTGTTACCCTCTTTCTAATGCTTTCCTTAAACACAGCTTAATTCAGTGCTTCACAACTGCACTGTGGCCTTCAGCATCAAAACTGATGAGAGCTTCCAACTTTAAGAAACTATAAGAGGCTCTGAGATTGTATTCGTTATTCAAGAAAAACTCAAGCCTAATAAACATATCGTAAATACTAATACAGCTGCAAAAGTTAATTAATGAAAAATAACTATTATGAAAAGTGTTATCAATAATTTCAGGAATAACATACATGCATAATGAATGAATTTTGCCCAGGGGTAATAGCTTGCATCTTGGCCTGATTTAGTATGGAGAAACTGCATCATAATGAAAGGCAGAATTATCACATAGTATAACTGTGAGCTTTATCACTGCTTGGTAGGATCCTAAAACTGTCATCAAAATGTTAAAATTACACTCACTTAAATGATCTCTATAATACAAAACTATGTGCATGTGGATTTATTGCCCTCACAATAATGTGAACAACTTCACCATCACTGATTTGTAAAATGCTAATTATTCTGCTGTAAAGATATACATCAAAATAAAACAAGATGGCACTTTAAGAGAGTAGGCTTGAGGCAGGAACTTTACCAAATATGCTCTCTTGATTTTAAATATGGATTAAATTATTTGTCATTTGAAAGGTTTGGGGTTTCCTATTTAATGTCTTGGGTAGTTTTGTAAATGACATTGTCTTAGGCTACTAAAACATAAAAGTTTTTTCTTTTTTTTTTCTGAGAAATAGATTTGATCTGTTTTTTTCAATAACAGAATAAGAAGCTAAAAGTGACTTCCTTGCTTTGGGAAGAAGTTCAAGTTACAAAGCACAGTCAACCCCTGAGAAACGACCTAAATGTCTATGTCTCTTAAGGGACTAATTCTTGCACATACCCAAATCCAATGGAATAATAAAATGGAGTTACTTTATAACAGAATAAATGTATTGGGAAAATAAGTGGATGTTATTTACACACTCTTATATTTAAATTTTGTGTAGGCAATATATACTCAGCACAAACCATTACATCTCTAGCAAGGTTTTGCTGTTATGTTAGAGATTTTATTGCACCTCACCAGTAAACCTGCTTTTCATCATCAAATTCCATCTAATTGCATACAAGTCTTATTAATGCACAATATAGCAATGTTTTAAATTATATGGGCTCATAATGGATTACACAAAATATGAACAGTGCTGTTCATCAAAACCTCAACTTCACACCTACCAACATTATTTAATTAAAACTATTTGTTAGGAGAAATAGATTTAATCTAGTCATATCTCTAGAGAGACTTTAAGGTCCTGATTCTGCAAGGATACTTCTGTCCTTTCAGACTTCATTTCCAGGTCTTAGGTTTTTAAGATTTTCACAGGCATACTTCTGCAAACACAAACAGTTGCAGATATGAAGGCCTGATCAGAAATCCTAACTCATCCACTACGTATCTTACTCAATCTTATGAATTAACAAATTTATTTAAGTAACTTTGAAATGTTGATGAACCTATAATGCAGTACATATACAGTGCTGGGTAACTGGGGAAGGAAGCACAAATATGCAGGTAGTCCTCTTGTTCAGTAGCAAAAAATAACAATAAAATTAAAATAACAGTCAACAGTGGCATTGAAACAGTACCAAATTCAGTAAAATCCTGGAGGAAAGGTCAATCTGATAGAATATTACTATTTATTGGTTGTTATGATTATAGCTTTGTGGAATCCTTAGGATGCCTGCACAAAGTTCTCTAGTTTTTCCATGAACTTCAAAGGATTTTCATCTCTCTGCCTTTTTTTTTCATAGGACTAGGGCTATTGTGAATCCATGAATAGGTTATAAACCACTCCTCAACTCCATCCTAGGCAAAGTAGGATTTACATAATATTCTCTAACAGGACATATTTCAGTTCCCAAATTAACTCAATTTTGTTGCAATTCATTAGAAATACTATCCCTTTTCAGAAAATAATCAATTCTATAAAATCCAATTGCATTTCTCAAAAAAATGCATCTCTGCTGTATCCATCTCAGGCAAATTAGTTTCTTCAAAAGCACATGAGCTTATTGGGAGGAACACTTGGAAATGATTGCTAAAGAGGAAGGTTGCATGGGGTACGTCTTCTAAGACATTGAAGAATGGAAGCAAATGGGAGTGAATGAACAAATTAATGATTAAGGAAGATTTTTTTTTTTTTTTTATTTATTCTGGAAGCTCTGTCCAGGTTGGCCTCCCAGGTTCGAGTAATCTTTCACTGTCAACATATGCCACGAGATTGATTCAATTAAGATTAGCGGCACTAGAGAAAAAAAGTGGCGTGGTTTACTTTTGATTAGTATTGTCTTTCCTCCCATCTCACAGTGGCTGTGACCCCTACAACCAAGATAGCCTAACTGTATTAGATGATGAAAGTAAATCATTTGTCCAGTATGAATAACCATAAGAGGAAACAAGCTTAATCACCATTTATATTTTAGATGCTTTTACATCTTTGCAAGGATTCTCTTTTCCATTTCACATATTGAATTTAATTGACTTACGATTAACTCTTACTTGTATCTAAAATAGGGGCAATGGTGTAGAGCTGGAAAAAAAGGGCAGGGTACTGAATACAGTTTACTGCATGAAGTAGTGTAATTCCCAATATAATTACCTTTGAAGGTGGATTAGTTTCTATCCCTCTTGCATCAGAAGTGCTTTAAGAGTATATAAAGGACACTTAGTTCCCATATCACACATTAGCAGGTAGATTACATTTGAAAATTAGCTGGAGACTCAGGATGTTCATCTCCCTGCTGTCACTAGCATGGCCTACATTTTCTTCTGGTACAAATGGGATAAACTGTCTTGAAAACAATAGAACCAGACATACTTACAGTAGATGAGAATTTGACTGAAAGCCTGGGTTGGTTTTTTTTTCCCTTACATCAGAATGAAAAACGAAGCTAATTCCCATATTATCCATTCTGGAGAAAAATGTTATGGCATTTTTTCTATTTTTCACAGTCTCCTAGGACACAGAAAGATGAAATAACTTAAATCAGACAGGTATCCTAGGCTTCACAGTAATGCAGATAATAATAGGTAAAGGAGCACCATTTGCTACTCTAGTTATGTTTCTGTCACTGTATAAAAAGGTTTTATTCAGTTCAACAAAATAGATCATAAATCTAGTGCACAGTGTATTGCCTTTATATTTTTGGATCGACCTATAAATTAAAGGTTAACTAATACTTCTATTTTAAATACAAATAAACTGAAAGAACAAAATCTCACCTTTAAGTGTTATAACACAAAACCTGCAGACCAATGTTAGCCAACAACAGCTTTTAGGAACATCATCTTGGCCAGCCAGGGGCTGAGTCTGACACAGAGATGAAGTTTCTTCTGACTTATGCTAAGATTTCAATCATGGCACAAAGATGTAAAAGGTACTTTTTAGCACTCATGGTGTTTGATAGAAACACATGTCAATCACAAATATTTTTCCCTGAGACACATGAGGTGGGATCCTTGTCTGGATCCATGTCAAGTAATACTGGTAGAGGGTTGATAGGTAAAGGACACCAACATAGCCTTTTATCTTTGCCCCAAATTCATATTCCAAACCAGTCTCGGCACTGAGTGTAATGAAATCAGAAGTCTCAGTTCAGTCCCTAGTGGCATTAGTTCACATTATAAAATCATTACACATCATTTGACAATGTTGTGCACTGTTAGCATAGAGAAGAACTTGTTCTGTGTCTCTGGGGGAGAGGGTCCCCACAGAAAAGATCAGGTTTGTGTGTGATGAGGAGGTGCAGGGGCGAGTGCAGCTGGCTGGTTGATAATGAGCACTTTGATGTTTAGCGGTTTTACTCCCTTAACACTCATCAAGACCAATATTTGTCAGAATACAAAGAGGGGAAAAAAGTCAAATTGTTGTTTTCTAAAAGGGCAACTGAGTAACATTTACCTAGTACAAGTTTAAAGAGAAATTCAGATGTTGGAAAATACACAGAATGTATTAAAACAGCTTTGTCTGTTGCTATTCAAAACATCTTTGACTATTGCTAGGCTGAAACTTCAATATAAAAACATGGATGTTTTCCTATTTCCTTTCTTTTTTCCCCTTTTAAAGGCAGATTTACAGCATAACATCTGATCTCATACACTTGTCACCATGATACTCTCCAAAGGCCCTGAAGACAATGGATCCTTCCAAGCCAAGCAAAGGAGTGTCTGCAGACTGGGTGTCTAACTCTGCATCTGGGGGTTGGAAAAGCTCAGGCAGGGCCTGCCTCAGCTCACAGTTTCCCCAGCACACAGTGGGCTGTTTATAGCCTGCTTTCACAGCTTGCAGCAGCACATCTTTAATTACTGGGAAAGAATCATGTCTTTAATTGTAGTTGAAAATATAAGTCTCTTTGTAGGACACGTAACAGCCTCTTTCTCAAGTGGGTTGAGCCACAATTGTAATTGGAATATAAAGAAGCAAGGACAAATAACTAAGCAGTTAATTAGCTCTGCAGTTTCAGTTAAATGCTACATTGGCTTTTGAGTCATGGAAAAATCACCATTCCCAAGAGCATGGGTGAAACTATCTGGACAGCTGCTGGAAAACCCAGTCCCCAGGGGTCACCTAGGGCATTGTAACTGCAAAGGCTGAGGATGGTAAAGTCAGGTAAAACTGGCTGGAAGCCATCTGTTTGCTCTACAGCATGAGAACTTCCTTGTGTTGGTCCTATGACAACTTAACTTGATGAAAGTCAGGACCAGAGAGTTGTCCTGTTTGAGCCACATGTTCCTACCCTGTGCCTCCCTGCTCCTCTAGTGGGATGAAATAGATCAGGGAAGCTGGACAGGAGCCAGGACCATACTGGGGGAGAAGAGCACAGGAGCCCTACTTACACAGGTCCAACCACAGCAGAACCAGTGCCTAATAAGTATGTACTGAACAATCTTGGCTCTGGCCTACCTTAAACATCACAGCAATTGAAGTGATTTACAGTGGACTGAAAAGCCTGTCATGTCTGTCCCTGGACAGAAAACTTAGGGTTGAAAACATCTGGGTCTGATTAGCAGCCATCAGCCTAGGGCCCACAAAAGCCATGGCTCAGGCCTAGAACACCACTAACATCTGGATTTGGAGGCAATTTCACCAAGCAAGTTGCATTTCCTTCTGTGTCAGCCAGTTCTCCAGTTCTTTGATTTGGGTTTCTGCCTCATTTTCATAATTTCTCTGAAATTAATATACCACGGTTTGTTTTCATTTGTGAGACTAATGTTCTGATAAGTCTCAGTACTGTTTTAAATAGAGCAACCTTGCTCATGCTTACCCTGATACAATAAAATCAGGAGACCTGACAATACTAAACACACTCTAGGTAACCATAAGCAGGCTTATCTACTGTTCACCTCAGTGTAAATATTTTCAAAACAAAATTAGGGAATAAGCGACTGTTGTGATTGTTTCAAGTCCTTTCTGCTTTAAATTGCTTCTCCAGCAGCTGTAGTCTGGGGGTTGGGGGAACGACGGGTCTTGGAGATATCTGGCTTCATTCACCATTCATTCTTAAATGGTGTAACAGTTTTATGGCCTTTCCTTAATGATCACCCATTGTGTAATGGATTGCCAATCAAGGATCACTTAATGACAAAACAGAATAATTTAACCCCTATTCAAATGACAATGCCCAGAATTGCCCACGTAAATGTCTTTACACAACAGAAAGTTTTTCAGCTGAATGAGGTAAACAACATTAACAAGCTATTATCCACTAGCTCTTCCTCACCAGTTACAAAAGACCGACCTTTGAACTCTGAACTTTTTCTTTGACTGATTGTCACCATTATAACATTTGTGTTAGTCATCTAAAACTGCAGGTGTAGCCACTTACAATACCTAATAAAATGTATAAGCTTCAAGGGAGGAGAAACTCGGAGCTCACAGGAACAAAACTGCAGAAGGATCAATGTCCCGTAACTGTCCCGCAGCTGAGGGGCTGACACAGGGGTGACTTTGCTGCCCGTGTCCCACGAGGGCAGATCCTGGCAGTCCGTGGCTGGAGCGGGCACAGCTGGCAGCAGCTGCCCAGGAGCTCTGGCCTTCAGGTGATGCCCCTCACCGAGCATCTCATTCCCAGGTCACTTTAGGAAATGTCACTCGGGTCGCTAAATCACACAGATAGTCTTAAAAAAACGTAGTTATCACTGCACTGCTGAATACACCACCAAGGGACAGGTGTGTTGTGCGCACTGTCAGCTTCCCAGTCAGGGAAAGTTGGCCGTATCACTTTTTTTAGGTGACTGATCATAAACTTATGAAAATGTGAAACATCATGAACATGATGTTGAGAGTCAGGAACTGATGGGCAGGAAGTCTATAAATACCTGCTCTCTCAGTGGAATAGACTTAGAAAGAAAGAGGAGGTATTTTCAAATCGGGTAACACCCCTAAGAATCTACAATAGGCCAGCGATCATCCTAGGAACTCTACAGGAACTAAAATTAGTGAATGCCTTGCTTACTTTAAACCACAGCCAGGGGTTTAGTGAACTGACACAGTGTAGGTGGCACCTGAACTGCCCCTCATTCCCTGTCTTTGATTTGAAAGTGAATGAAAACACAACTTGCAGAGCAGAAGTTACACATGACACAAAGTTACAGGACAGCAAGGCAAGAACCTTACTCCTTTCATGTGATCTTTACACATTTTTTAAAAACTGAAACCGATTGAAAGTTAGTGTAAAAATAAGTAGTTGTTTACTGTTTTTCACCAAAAGTGAATTTAAAAGGCAAATCAGTACAACACAACCACTTATTGGAACCAGATTTTAAATTTGTACAATATTTATAAGACTTGCCTTACAAGAAAAAGCACAATATATTTTTATTTATTTAGACAGTCTGAAATAAGCTGCCTATGTTCCAGATAAAAGTTTCAACGTTATCTTCAATTCTGTGACAAAAGTATGCACAATGTATTTGTCTAGTAATAAATTTAAATGCATTTGAACATGGTTGTGGACATACTGCAATTACAGAAATAAGGAATTTGATCAAATAACATGTTCATTTTGAATCATTAATGCAGTTAGATTTAAATAATTGAAATACTAACTTTATTAATGTTTTGAGTTGAAAATAGTATCAAATTATGTTATAATATTTTAGACAATTAGTACGTGACAGGAGCTAATCTAATATAAGAAAAAAAATGTAAAATAAATCAGATGTTAAGAATGACCACTTGATTCCCACCAACATCTAGGGGAATTTTAGGATTCTAAATGTATACTGTTTTCATTTTTTTTTTGCCATCTTTTGTACTGATGCCTCACAAAACCACACTGACCCCATCAGAAAAGGCTTACAGAATTTGCTCTCTTGAGTAGCTCCTATAGTCACATGCATATAAATATTACCAAAAAAGCCCCAAACAAACCAGAAAAAAAGCCAACCAACAAAGCAAGGCTTCATACCTAATAACCAACCAGGTAAGTCCTAAAGACCTGGTCACAGAGCCTTAAGCCAAAGAACTAGAGATGGAGTTCCTGTTTTGGTACACAAATACTGAGAAATTCAAATTAAACCATCTCTCTGTAATACCAGAATGGATGGCCCACAGATCCAAATGGGGACCGGCAGACCTGCCCCTTTTCAGTCACTGCTTTAAGCATAGAACAAGTCAGGAGTGTCCCAGCAGGTTAGCTGAATGAGATGGTCTTTATCATGAAAGAAGACACAAATCTACCTCCATGATAAACATTTCTGGTAAGTTCAGTAGGGATGATAAAGGAAGAAGGAAAGTACATTTTTTTTCCTGAGGAGAAGCTGGATGTTCATTCCTAGGCATGTCCCTGTCTCTATTCTTTTCTTCAAGGAGAAAATATTGCAGCATTAGAGCTACTGGGACAGCTGGGCCAGAAACAGCTTTCACCCAGAATCCCCCAGCTGCAATCCAGTTAGTAAAACTGGACCCAAATAATATAATAATTATATCACATACCTCGATGAAGAGAATGGGAACAAAAGCTGGAAGACAATTCCAGTGTTGACTGAGTCAAAACCAGGCACTTCTAACCATTTCTGGTATTCACCTGCAGCAAGGAATGGAATCCCACTGCCATTGTTTTCTTCCCAATTTTCTTTAACATTCTTGTGTTTAACATAAAACACACCCACACATTGTACCAGAAATAATTACATGCCACACAGAATAGGTTAGGGATGCTTCAAATAGTTGCCTACAGTGTCCATGAGTAACCAGCAAAGGGCTGAGGGAGAACAAAGGAAGTTTATAAAGAAATCCACATATATTCTAGAGGCTGACATCACTTCAGTTTTGGAATAGGTATGTTGGACACACAAATATACACAGCTTGTATGCTGAAGTACTTCCTTTGAGGCCAAAGAATCAAGAGAGAAGTTTAGGGAAATACCAAATATTCCAAATCACTGAATGCCCCCAACTTTCCTATGCAATGGGCACAAACCACTCTTGCAGTAGGGCTTTCTCTACTTCCCCAGAACCCCTGTTCCAGGTTATTGGAACTGCCTGGTGTCAGCCACAGCCCCTGACCCGAGTGATGCTCCAGCTTGCACGGGGTGAAGGCACACACATATCGTCGCACAGGGACCTGACACGGTCTTATCTCAGGCCTTTTGCTGCTGACATTTGTCACCGGTTCAAAACTTATTATAGCCACCATCTCCGCTTAAATTTACAGATACGTTTTAATTAATGGGGGAAAATGTGTTTATCTCCTCCCCGCAGTGCCTGGCTTCCAAGCGTTTGTTATCTCCGGTGTGAAATTCAGGCTGACAAGAATCAGCGCTTCCCACGCCGGCGGCCGGGCGGGCCGGGAGCTGCTGCCGGCCCCAGCCCTGCTCACACGAGTGTGCAGAGCACATCTGCCTGTGCTGTGCCAGCTGGGGCCGAGTGACCAGCTCGGCCTCTGAGAGTGAAATTAACGGGAAAGGGTTTAATTGCCAGTGAACAATAGGGCATTACGGAGCCCTGAACGCAGCAGTAGGGACTGAAGGGGCGAGCCCTCAGTCACAGATGTGGCCGCTTCGGTGCCTTCACTGACGACCTCCCTCCCGCCTGAAATGTCCGAGCTTTGGGCGCTGTCGGTCATTCCCAGCCGCTCCCTGTCCCTCCCACCTGGTGCAGGCTGCCTGAAACACTGCGGAGATGGCTCGGCCACTGCTGGGGGAGCGAGACACTGCCCACCGCCCACCTCACACACCTCACACACCTCACACACCTGCAAACGATGTGAGCAGGCAGCATCAAGAGCATGCTAGACACCTCTAGTGTTTTTCTTATATAATAACATGTCTCTGTCTGTAAAATTGCCAGCTGACTAAATATGCGTGTCGCACCTTCAAAAACACATAGGCCTGGGAAGCCTGGGTACAGATGGTTTGGGAACAAGGAGTTGGTTGATATGAATAATTAACCAGGTTTTGAGTGCCCTTGAACAAATTGTTTCAGCTTATTGGAGGTTAATCTGAGGAGCTGGAGAAGTTTCTGCCCACTGTGCCTTAGTTTCCTTCCTCATGAAATGGGAAGATTTCTGAGACTCTGAGCGACTGTGGGAATTATCTGCAGATCCTGTGAGATGGAAAAACACACCAGCTGAATAAAGTTTATGAGGGAAGATACCGAATTCTTGTTCATCATTTTGTTTCTTTCTTTTCCCTTCACTCCCATTCTCATTGCTTATTGATTTTTGTTTCCAGCTGACATACGAGCGACAGCCTACATTAAGACAACAGCAACTGAAGCATCAGGAAAGTCAACATCACCATATACCATTAAGAAATCTGCTGTTTGATGATGCACATTTACCACTCCAATAAGTGCCTTGGGGAAATATAACCACGTCTGAAGGGGGACTAGTACGAGGTGGGTGGGCTTCAAAAAAGCACTGCTCTGCATGATGTCCAGTAGGAGAGTCCCTTTCAAAAACAGTGAGATGGATGAGCTGTCATCAAACCACTTCATTCTCTGCTTTGCAGGACACTCATAAAATGGGCAAAGGACAGTTTTGGTTTGTTCAGTAATAACAATAAAACTGCACAAAAGGTGATTGACATGAAGAAACTGCAAGTGTGGTAAACTAAGCATATGCTGCTGGAAGCACTGATCTACTAGAATAACTCAGGCGTGTGTATCCTCTAGCTGCTGAAAGACTAACCACCACTTTAAAACAATTGAAATACCTATATATTGTGAGTATAAGCTCTTAATTAATTTGCCATATTACATGTATCAACAGCTAGACAGAAATGGAGCTTAACAGCAATTTATCTTCAATCATGTTTTGAAGCCAACACAAATATTTCTACATTTCACCCTGCTTTTGACTCACTCTAAGTGGAAGCAAAAGGGCCCAAACCACTGCTGACGTGAACGTCATAAAAGGTGTAACCTGGCTTAAATCAGTACCACTGACTCTTCTCGTGCCAGCAATGAACTGGGAACTCTGCCTTCACTCATGAGACTACAGTTAAGGGAATTTGGTGTAAGAATAGTTATGAATGAACTCAGGAGACTCTCACCCTTTCATGAAGTGTCACAGGCACCAGCCTTGCGTGGTCCCTCAGCTGCATTTCTATTGCTGGGCAGGGACACTCTCCCTTGCCTCTTACAGAACACTGACTGTGCTCTCCCACAAACACACAAGCAGTGCACAAACCCTGTGCAGAGGTTTCCACCGAGGTGCTCCCACTTCTCCTGAGCCCACAGCGGAACAGGAGCCTCTCCTCTGGGCTGACAGCAGCTCCTTCCCGTTACACAATCCATTGAGGGAGCACATCTCCAGCTGGGCTTCTCCATGCATAGGACACACTCATTAAAGGTACTAGAGGTGTGATGGAACAGAAAATATTAAAAACAAAATAAAAACAAGGACAAAATACAATACCATCACCTTCACACACACATGCATAAAACAAACCCCGAACAAACAAACAAAGAAAAAAACACCAACAAAGTAAAAAAAAAAATAAATTAAAAATAAAAGGAGCATGTTCAGGAATAAAGGATTCTCCTGCTTGTTCTGTCCAGATGTTTGTGTTGAGATTTTCACCAAGAACATTACCATGGTTTTATGCTGATGATCACATACTTTGACTTGGCCATTGCATTAGCTTTATACCACCAGGGCTCTTAGCCTAGACTTGACTTGAGCAGGTAAACAAGGAACTTCTCTAGTTTTTTCCATTCAGCTCCATACAAATATTTGTAAGGCAATTCCAAAATCCAGATGCTCAAACCTGAGGAATGGTTACAGAAGGGCAGCCATCTTCAACAGACTCAAGTGGAAGGAGAGACAACCTTGCTGAGACAGCTGGTCCGTATTTGTATTCTCCAGTTTATTCAGTCTTCCTCTGATTATTTCATTAGCTCTTCACTTTTTTAATGAGTGTAATCCCACAACTCCCCAAGCATGCACACTACACAGCCTGTCCCTAGAAATTAACTCCTTCTGCCTTTTGTAAAGCTCCCTCGCAAACAGACCACTCCACACTGTACACTCATATCCATGTAACTAACACAATTTGCCAATTTGCCAAAGGGTAGAAAACTCTAAGCTCCCTTTATTTGCCTTGCTGCTGAGTGATCTCAGCTCTAGTGACTAAGAGTCAAGCAGCGAGCTGAGGGGAGATGCCATGCTGCAGCTATACTCACCTCAGCTGCAAGCAGCAGAGCTGCCATCTTGCTAATCAGCTTTAATTTAGCTGTCTCACAGCTTCATAAGTAAATAAAGACTTACTTAGTGTCAGAAATATCAGTATTTAACCGTAGAGTTAAAAAAGTATGGTAATTAAAAGAGTGCCACAAGTCACAGCTCTGTGCAATCCTAACAGATTGTAGGGTTTGCCTTTTTGAACCTCTCAGCACGTTTAGAAACTTGAGTAAAACAACAAAAGGTGTTAATAGCTTTAAGGGGAGCACCATGCTGATAGATTACCCATTATGGTTACCCACTTACAGCGAAATGGCAAATAGGTTTGATCAATTCGATTTTAATGCAAAGTGGAACTTGAAAAAACCAGCAATGAGCAAAGAGAAGACCTTTTGTTGCTAATGTGTCTGAAAAAAAGCACTTAATTGAGGTCATAATAATATTAGCAGTTATTCACCATCAATAATTCAGCCTTATTTATTACTACATGGTAAAGTTCTGTCAAACAGGAATCGTTCAGGCTTTGTTATACATGTTAACATGAAGCTAGCTGTTGGATGACTGGTATATATTTCACCAGCTGCTCAAAACTGCGGGATAGCAAGAACTAATGATATTCTTTCTTGGTCCTTGCATTACATAATAGTTAATTTGCTGCATGCAGAAATATATGTTACTAATATAATAGTCCCACATCAAGTATGCATAATAAAAAAAGCATTATATCTGAAACAGTGACTGACTAATCTTGCCTGAGCTATCTGTCATATGGAAAACAATTTCAATTCCTGCATGATTTAGTACTCCTATAGCAGGAGAAACATAAATTCTGCCTTTTCACACAGTTCTAGTCACCTGTGATTAGTTATCTTTAAAAAATCTAAACGAACGTATAATTGTACAATTATATATGCAAACTCCAGTGTTAAAATTTAAAATGTATTACTCTCGTAAAATGGCTCATTAATCTCTGGGTCTTAAAGGACATACTTGTCCAGTAATGAGCCAAATGCAGGAAATATGTGTGATGGTAGATGGGGGAATTTTACCTCATAAGGTTTTGGTTGGGGTTTTTTGTTTGTTTTTGTTCTTGTTTTTAACCTTAGAATAATTTTATTCCTACAGAATCAAACACAAAGAAGTTGTCAGTGACAAAGTCAGTTGTAGTTCTCCACTCATTAACTATGGAAATAAGCAGTTTTGAAGAGATTAGTTTTTCCTTATACACGATATTCATGGGTTTATAACAGCTATATAATTACTGACTGGAGCTGCAACCCGAAAGGTTGGGCAGGAATATTGATCTCTCCGTGTCTGCTAATGACCACTTCTGCGTTGCGCTGGTGGGAGGAAGCCTTCTATTAGATTTTTGCCACCTTCCTCAAGTAAAAAAAAAAAAAAA
>VZRH01008009.1:672685-699476 GCA_013397555.1 Urocynchramus pylzowi
AAAAAAAAAAAAAAGGGAAAAGGAAGATCACAGAGGCAGCTATGAAATACAAAGTGTATCCCACTTAGAGGCTGCCAGGCAGCGCTTGGTGCGGGCAGCTCGGAGCCGGAGGCAGGGGCGCAGCGCGGGCAGGGCTCGGGGCAGCGAGCGCCCGGGGTGAGGGATGCGGAGCGGGGGGAGCCGGCCCCTCCGGGAGCTAATCCACTTGGCAGCGCTGAGATGGCTCCTTGAAGGAGCTAAAGTAGGCTGACACAATGGCCTGCGAGGCATTAAAATGTAGGAATTAAAAACTGTTAAATTGCACAGAGGGATTCTTAACCTCAGCCCTTTGGCAACAGTGATGCTTCTTCCCTTTTCTTCTCCCTAGCCTCTTCTTGAAAGCGATTTGCTTTCTTTTTTTTTTCAGACCACACTAATTCTGGATGCCAGTTCCCTGCCGTATACGTACGCTGGTAATGAAGGGAATAAAGGATCTGAAAGAGTGCTTCGAAAAATAACTTGGTCTTCTCCTGGCTGCTCCTGCCCCTCTCCTGGCCTTCTCCCTGCCCCATTCCACAGCCATGGCCAAAACCGTCATCACTCAAAAGCACCTCTGGGTCCATAGATCCTTCTGGTCCTGCAAATGTAAGGTCTCCAGACAAGCCTTCCTCTGCCATTGGGGCTGTGCAGACTCCAGTCACCATTTGAATGAGAATGGTGAGGCTCTGTGTTGTTTAAATCGACAAGCAAATGTTCAAAACTATTTTAAACTGAGGACAATTATTGTTTGCCCTGGAGCTTAAATGGATATAAGCTTTTACATTTTTTTTCCTTTTTTTTTTCCTTTTTTTTTTCCCCCCTGAAACTTAAGTCATCCTCAGGCTCAAAAACTGGCATGTGGTTCCTGACAATACCAGGGTATCACTCAGCCACTTTGTAGAGAGCTGCCAAAAGAGACGACTCTGCTTCCTAGCTGGTGGGTTGGTTTGGGGTTTTTGTTGTTTTTAAACAGCGTGACATTTTAAAAGTTATTAGAGCATTAATGCTGCTTTTTAATGAATAAAGCTTTATAAAACTACTGATATGGAATTAACATAAGTTTACCTCTGAATGCTAGTCTCTTTTTTTTCTATTTTACTATCCATTACTTCATTAAATCAACACTGAAAAAGACTAGCCTTGCCAAATTTCTCACTGCACATTCCACTGTTTGCCCATGACAGTATTTGAATGTGCTTATTATTTCTAGTAAAGCCCTTATCATTTTCACTGTGAAATTTAAATCACCCTGATCCAACTCTTCTTAGCTAAAGTCAGCTTTATCAACCACAAGAGATGTGGGATTTTAAAAAGATCTGAGTAAATTCACATTGTTTGGATAAACTCATTCAGGGGGTTCAGCAAATGAAAGCTGAAATAGATATGTATTCCAAGGAGGTTATGGACTGCTCAAAAACAAAGAAGTTAAAGCATAATTAAAAAAAGGGAAAAAAAAGTTAATAGTATCAGTATCTTTTTAATGAGGGCATTCACAGACCAGATTTTGAATTGGTATTTTTGTGCCTCCACAATAATTCAAGTGAAAAGCAAGGAAAACAACAACAACAACAACAAAAAAGCTAAACCAAAAAAAAGGAAAAAAAAACCCAAAAAAACCAACCCAAAACATTAAACTGTTTACACAAGGATTTTTTTTTCCTAGAATCCACTCTGCTATGTTATCTGGTCAGTGTTGTGCTATCAAAAAATGTTAAGGGCTGCATTTATGCATTATCCCACAATTTAAGTAACTGTGTATCATGTATATTTAAAACCGTCTCTCTGTAGTTTTAATTATCTCAGTCTGCAGGGAAAAAAACGCAGCTCCCATGCCTGAGACCGAAATGAAAGTGCTGCACGCTGACAGCTAAGATGTCTGTCCTAGCTTGTTGAGATTTCCTGTAAAATTTGCATTGAAAAGGCAGCTTTAAATATACTTAAAATAAAAAGAGCATTTGCATCTAATTTGCTACACTTGCAGTATTAAAGTTTTATCTGAATAAAGACATGTCAAATGGATTTATATAGTTAAGCTGATAGCTTTTAAAGTCAACACAGTAACATCAGCTAAATTCAACAAAGTAATGGCAGCAGCTAATGGCATTTATTAGTTTATCATCATTTACTTAAAAACCATAACACAGATCATTTTATTTTCACATTACTGTTTGTGATTCTTTGACTCAGTTTGTATTGATTCCACAAATTATGGCAGAAACTGACATTTATCTAACAGACTTTTCCAAGCTATAAAGGTTGGCTTTAGTGGGAAGCAATTGAACACTTGCCACACAATGGTTTGAGCCATGGTAGAAACAACCGTCTTCAAATAAACACATTTGGCAACCATTTTAAAATGCGATTGTTGCTTGTCTGATAATGACAGAAGGCTTTTTGTTACTGATAAGGCTCTTATTACAAACCACTGCCTATGTAATCTACAGCTTGATCACACAAAGTGCTAAGCACACTCACCCAACCCAGCAAAGAGCTGAAGCATTAAGCTTTGTTTTGAAGATATGCATAATCGCAAGCAAGGCTTTTTACAGTACTTCTCTTCTGCAGACCTCAAAGAACTTCACAAAAGAGATCATTGCTGTTTACACAGGAGGAAATTGAGGCTGAGAGAATCCAAATCACACCCAGTGCTGCAGTGGGACTTGATGCTGAGTGTCCCAGTTTAGTATTCTGCATACTAGGTTTTACTGCCACCTTACCCTTCTATTAACTTCAGAGTGTCATCATCACTTGCCCAGACTTTAGCGGAGCTACCTGCCGAAAGTACATGCTTATGATAAAGATTGTTGAAGGGTCCAGAATGTTACAGAACAATTTTTTTACTCTAACTCCATGGTAAAAACCAGGCTTTTTTAATGCATTATACTCTCAATTCTGCTAAAGTTGCCTTTTTACCCATCCTTTTAAGCAATAATTGATGAAGCCTAAAAATTTACCATGAAATGTTCGGCAATTTTTTATTGCCACGGTGAAAACTAGGCACACACATATCTTGGTTTGTAAGGGTTATGGGTGCGGACACCTACATGTCAACACTCAGTTTTACAACTGCATTTGAAAATGACATCAAAAATTTCCAATCATGAGATCTACTCTCTTTCCTGGTGACATCTATGCTTGTTCTTCAGTGGAAGAAAAAAATCCAGCTGAGCTGGAGATAGGGTTTATTTTCAGAACTATGCACGGAGGTCAACATTCTTGCTAACAGGAGGCCCATGTCTAATTCCCCATGTCATATCCTAAACCTTTAATTCCAAAGAATCATCAGTTTATCTCTTTTTTTCCCTTTGTTTTTGGGGATTTTTTGGTTTGGTGTGTTTTTTTGGGTGGGCTTTGTTGTTGTTTGGTTTGGATTTTTTGGTTTGGGCTCTTTTTTGGAGGTTTTTTTGGTTTGATTTGGTTTGGTTTTTGTAGCAGACCATATTCCCAAGAAAAGTGACAATCACAAGTCACATTTGGCAAGAATTTGAAGTGATCATGCATTGTTTCATGCCATTTATTATAATTCTCCCACAGCAATGGTCTTTGTTCTGCTGTGTCCTCACTCTGAACTCTGGCTTCTATTTCAGTGCACATTTGTAATTCTCTATCCCTGGGCTGAAGAGCTCAAACCTCTGGCTCACCAGAACAGCCTGAGACAGCTGGAGCAATGGTTTCTGAGGCATACCCCTCCTTCTTGAATCACCAGCTCACAGCTGGCCAACTTTCTTATATGTAAGTGCTGGATCGGGCAAGAAGAAGAAAGGAACTAAAAACTGTATTGTCTTTCACTTAGAGCCCCAGTCTGACCTCCTTCAATTCAACAAGAAATCTATTCTGATTTAAACAATGCCTGGATTGAATATTTATAAAGTTTTATTTAATTGAAGATTACTTGTGAAAAACTACTGCAAAAATTTATTTGGGGGGGAAAAATGACTAAATTCTTTACCTATTTTGCTGTATACGCTCTCTTCCTTCAGCTCAAGGAACACAGTTGTAACCTACTAAAAATGCACATCATATTTTTCAGCTATTTCAGTCATGCTGGACAGAATGACAATCCCAGAAGTTTCCATTGTGCCACAGAGACATGGCATGTTCTCCTCGGGACTGGAGGGAGATAGTGCCTCTAGCAAGACACCTCCAGAGGAGAATATTATGGCACAAGTGCTCTGAAATAAAAGCCCAGAACCAGGTAGCTATAGCACTGCAAACAGCATCACTGCTTAAGAAGTAGGGCAGCTCAAAGGAGGAGAGTGAGTTCTATTCAAAGTCAGAGAGAAAAAAACAATCTACTGGTTTCCATCCAAATGCAAATAGAAAGCCAACACTGAAGCTGAAGAACTGGTTCCTGCCAGCTCCACCTGAGGAACAGGGCATTCTGCACAGTAGTAGTTAGAGCCTCCAGATGGCTTTGAGGTACAGCCCCTAAGCAGTTTAGTTTGACCTGAAAACCCCAGGGCCTGGGAGAAATTTCCCATCCCTTATCACAGACATGGGCTGGGGAAATTCCTCTGAGCACTGATCCCTCTGGAGTAACGCAAAGCAGAGCAACCTCACAAGGTTCAGGTCGTTCCAGTTGCACCTCACTATATCATGGTGAGTTTTCCTTTTTATTTCAATTGTCCTATAGCTTATTCCTAACTTGGGCTAGCAATGACCATTCTCCACTTTCAGTCTCCCCCACTGAGACCCTTCCCATCCCACACAGGAGTGAAACAACAGCACCCCAGCTGGTGTCTGTATGGTAACAGGCAGGATAATGTCAGCCAGATACAAGGCCACATTCTCAACTGATGCAAATTATGTTAACTTCATTTACTCCAGTGGAGTTCTTGGTGTTTTCTATCAGATAAGGATGTGGACTTTAGCATTAATCATGTGCAGAGGAAAAACCCACCATTTCAAGCTTCATTATGAAACAAGTGCTACATTAGCACAGAGCATGGAAAATCTCAGAATTTCCTTTTAATGATCTTGAAGATTATGTGCAGCAGGAAAGAAGAAGTGGAAAATCTGTCATAAATGTCATTGAATATTTTTAATAGCTGAAAGCTAGGCTTTCTTTAACACTCTTGCCTGAAAAAAACCCCAAAAAACTAGAGACTATTCATTAACTAAAAGCAAGGGGATTGGTTTTTCATTATGCTATGTCTGTGAGACAGCACACAATGGAAAGACAAAGTTCTCAGGCCCAGAGACAATATAAGCTAGGAAAAAAAAGTAGATAGGCAAACACAGCTATTTTAAAATATATTATGTATATAATGTAAGTATGGAAACAACTGAAAAAATCTCAGGATGCACTTATTAAATATTGTCTGTTGTAGCCTGCTCTTTTCTCAGCTAAAAAGCTGTTCTTTTTGGCAGCCCTTTTAGTCACTACACATCATCTGATGGCACCAGGAAATACCTGTGATGGGGACTTGCTTTCCAGCATCTCTAGTGACAGCCGCAGACAGGTTCCATGAGTGAAGGCTGCAGTGGAGTCCCCCTGCTCCCTGGTCCTGTGTGGTTGCTGCAGAGAACACTGTAATTCTAGGCAGGCATCAGAGGCTGCTGCTTGAACTGACTGTTACTTTACCTGTGCCATGAAAGAGAACGTTCCTCAAGTCAATCTTTTCCAAGCCCTGGTCTATGCTCAGGCACTACCCCAGTCTGCTTCAGTTCCTGTGCACCTCCCACACCTGAGGTTGGCTTAGGCTTGAAGAAACCCTCTAACACGGTCCATCCTGACCTCAGAACAAGAGGCAGAGTCCCAGTTCCTATCAAAGCAGCCATGGTATTTACAGCTTTGTGCACTGTCTCAGCAGGCTCTCATGAGTCTGAGGCATACTGACACAAAACCTTGACAAGTGTCCATGTAGTAAGAACAATGTTTGACAGGAAGACATAGAGAACTAGTCAAGAAGGTTGTAGCTGTGACAGTGTTTCCACAAGGAGATGAACTTACTTCCTTAGATGGTTGTGTGAAGTAAAAGCATCTCCTCTCTTTCACAGGAACTGGAATTCTATTAATTACATGCTATTTGCTAAAAAGAAAGAAAGGAAAATTTTGTTGAATATTGTCTTCTATGGGAAAGGAACTAAGCCAACATGTAGTGCTACATTTCACTGAAGTTTTTAACAGAATGAATACCCCATAAGACTTCACTTGAAGAAAGGAACTGTCAGGTACTACAATCTTTATAAAAATTATCAGGTTACTTTGAATGCATGTGGGTGACGGTTACAAGAGGTTTTGCTTGGCTAAATTTTATCACACTCCCTAATCATGCTGCCAAACATAATTTCTTTTGCCCTTGTCTACAAAAATCTTAGTATCTCTATTTCTACAAAAGTATATCCACCTTGGATCCTTATCCCACAGAAATCTTTGATTGTAGGAAAGACAGCCCTTTTTTTATTTCTTTCTTTCCTTTATAGCCTTTTAATGACAAGTTTACCCTCTTTTTGGAGTCAAACTTTTGCCAAACAAAAAAAAANTTAAAAAAAAAAAAAAAAAAAAAAAAACAAACAAACCATAACAACAAAACATTTTCAAGAAAGAAAGGACTGAATATGCAAACTATACAATTACAAATAGACAAATAAGAATAACAATATAATTGTAATTAAAACATTACCATTTAGTTCATGGACTGATTTCATGCTCCCCTTATCCAGTCTTTCATTTAGAGTTGGAGGGAGCAACAGAAATCTCTTGGTCTCAGCTGCTAAACCAATAAGGCCTAAGAGTTACAAAGAAAGTCAGTTCTACCCATGCATGGCCTGTGAGCTCCCATGTATGTTTACTGAAGAATGGTTCCCACACAGCCATTACATTTCATTTTTTAATACCAAAAACTCAGGTCCTGAGAAACTGTTTTACCCACTTATCATCAAATAATGTGCCAAGTTGAACAGTAATCTGCTAATCAGTCTTTCCTACTAAGGTCTATTCTATTGTCTGCATTTGAGATAATGAATATTAAAATTGCACAATTCATCCCACAGGGTGTTTTTCAAATTATGCAGAGCACAATAGAATCCATTTTCTTGCTGTTGAAATTCCGCCTTCTTCAGGGTGGAAACACAGGAGATATGGATGAGTGGAACATAACACTGTGCAGCAAAGAGGGGAGGAGAAACCCACGCCAAATATAGCAGGGCAATCCTTTAATCCTACAGAAAAATAAAAGCTTCTTGGATCGTTGCAGCCTAATTTGATATCATCAGGCACTGTGCACAAAATCAGCCACGTCTGTGTGTAACCCACAGGTGGCCAGACCTGTGCAAAGGGAGCAGGCTGTGTGAGCAGTGACAAGATCAGCTCAGCTTCCTGAGCCTCACACATGCACTTTGATTTATGTGCAGGACAGGAGGGGTTATCTTATAGGAAGAGAACAAGCACACACTTGTATGTGTAGGACCAGAAGACAACCCAAACAATCTAATTTATAGAATACAGCCCCAGAGAGGTCAAAAGCAGCATCAGCCTGGCTGGGTGCTGACCAGGTATCCCAAAAATCTCTGTTCTCTGGAAACAAGTAAACAACACAGTTGTTTGGTTTTATAATAACATTGTTTCCATTTCAATTTTTTCCATTAAATTATAATTATTGAGAATGGAAAAAATTCACAGACAGCAAGTTTGAAAAAAACTTTGGAAAGTAATGTCTAAAGGGCAAAACTTCTGGTGGGTTTGGTGAGAGAAAAGGCCCAGACTGAGGGTGTTTTTAAAGGTTTTAAAAACCTTACCTCAAGAAACTTCCAGCTCCAGAATCAAACAGAACATCTTTTCCAAAAACCTATCGTGAGCTGCTTGTTAATTTTTAATTGGATAGGTAGAATATTTTGCTCACAATTTCATGCTGTTTTCAGGCCAGGAAAGAACCTTCTACATTTCTTCCAAAAACCAAAACCAGAAGTTTCTGTGGTGGGGCAGGCATAGAGTCTGAGTAAGGCCATACTCTGCAGCTTCAGTGGTCGCTCAGCATTCCCTTCCCTCCCATCCAGAACTTCTCTGGCCTGGCAAGATCAGACTTTTGAAAAGGAATGGAAAAATACAGTTTATCATGTTAACATCCCTCCTTCTTTAAGATATACTGTACAGGTCATAACTTATCCTTTTTAATAAAAAAGAAATAAATTCACCTTTTGAGTGTCATTTCTGACCACTACTGCCCCTTTTCTAAAGCCATGGGGCTTTACAGTAGACAGCCTGATGGAATTCCAGTTCACAGCTTAATTTTCCTCCTGATAAAAGAGACAAAAAGTTCCTTTCAGTAAAAATAAAATTTAATATGGTCGGCAAATTTGATATATTACAACCTCCGACCTCAGCTTAATTGTTCACAAAGGGCTAACGGTACCACTGGCAAGTAAATGACTTCTACAGAGTGTTGCAACTCTGATAGCTGAAGAGAAGGGGAGCAGCAGTCTGACAGATAATCAAAATTTTTAATGTGAACCATAGTGAGAGAGGTTATTCAGAGCACAGCCAGACGGTAGGAGCCTTCTGTAGCTGCCATAGTAGCTCTGTAGGATGAGAAATGCTCAACCATCATCCTCACTCAACTTTGTTAAGTGTTGCTGCTGTTAGTCACCAAGCCATGGAGTCTGACACTTTACAGCAGCAGACAGCAACGCTCTGGGGTCCGCACAGACAGAGACATGCTACTTAAATTTCTTTGGGGCCAAAGCTGCCCCAGTTCTGTGGCTCTCAAGAGCTTTTCTTAGAGTTTGACAAGAAACCAAGAGAAAGAGTATGAAGACAAAAAGAAAAGAGTGGTGCAAACACACCCACCACTGGCCTGTGGGGGTTGAGCTTTTAAAGGCTACTGCAGAGAGCAGGATTTTAGTGAGGCAGCTGGGTGTCCCACAGCTCACACAGGTTTGCAAAGGGCCACAGGGGGCAAGGCAAAGGCTGGGTGGAAGACAGCAAGGGGGAAGAAGTGATGTTTGTCCAGGTTGTTTTGATTTGAGAAGTTAGGAAAAGATCAAATTTGCCCCCGACTCTCCTTACCACGTGCTGTCCTGAAGAAGACCACAGACACCTAGGTGCACTCAGAGCTGGTGTGCAGAGAATGAACCCATGGAGTTGAAGGGACCATACCACCAAAGAGCTCCTTACTTCCTTTTTCTACTGAGAGCACACAATGCAACGTACTCAATGGCTGGAAGACAGCATGACCCATAAGCTGGTTTACCTTGTTGTCTTTATTATATTGGATAAAAGCAGGAAAACCACATAGTTATCCCCACAGCTGATTTGGTTGCTAAAGGAGAGATGGGTCAGAGATCTACACAGGTGAGCAAATGCTCACCTGAACAGTTTAAAGCATTCTAGTTGCTTCTGGATATTGAAAAGCCAGCAGCAACAAAAAGCATTTATTTTCTCTCTGTTAATCTGGGTAACACTTTGCAGCAATATAACATCATAAATGAGTATGCTGAATAAAAATACAGTACAGTACAGTACAGCATGTCTATAAAGAGAGGGCTCTTGCCAAAGTGCTGACTGTATGCATACATTTACACCTTACCAGGCACAGGTCATTAGGAGATGTACTTATACAGAGAATGCTGAATGCAGTTTCCTCCTTCCCCTCCTGATTCAGTGTGGGGTCACCAACATCAAACAGCTCACACAGAGAGCACTTGCAGCCCCCTGAGACCACCAACAATTGCATTTGTCCTGGCAACTGCTGCTCACCCTCAGGGTATGCTCCCCAGTGGGCTGTCCCTCAGGAGCTGAGGCTGCAGCACAAAGGAACCCAAACTGTGTCCTACCAGGAAAAGGAATAATAAACCTGCCAGCTAAGAGCATGAATGTTTGATGCCTCCTCCCCAAAACATGGAGGGCAACAGCAGCCTCTGTACTACCCTGCAGGGGCTCTCCCCAGGCCATGTAAGGGTCTGTCCTCTGTGGGATCACCCTTGTGAGCACACACCCAGGGAGCTGCAGCACCACCCCAGCACACCAACTCGGCTACACACCACTGACAATCATGTTTGGCTTCCTGACAGGCAAAAGGGATGGTGAAAGCTGTACCTGTCTTCTTGTTGGTGAAAGGCAGCTGAGCTACCCACATGTGCAAACCAAAGGGAAAGAACATTTCCAGATCAGAGGGTGTCTGCAGCTCAACAGCCAAAATCTCCAGCCTATTTCTAAATTAGGGATGCTGATATATCCAGCAACAGCCACTAGTCATGTTAGCTGTCTCAGTGTCACTGGAAAGCAACTACCAAAGCCTTTAGAAGTTCATATTTCAATTTTAAAGCTGAGGCTATTTTAGCTAATGTCCCCAAGGCAATTGTCTGGTCAAATGTCAGAGTTTATACTGCTAAAGGAAATCACTATGTTTATGAGATCTCTGTAGTTTGGGAACCACATTAAACCCCATTTGAGTTTCTCAGATTATACTGTGTTGTGGATATCTCTTTTTTCCCTGTGTTTGGAACATATCTCAATCTCCTTGTATTCCTGTGAGCCATTGAAAATATCTCCCTCTGTCATGTTTAAATATGAGCTTCATCGCTGTAGGATTTTTCTCCACTAATTCACTTATTAAAAAAGAAAAAAAATCTTCCAATTGATGTTTTTTCTGCATGCTTCTGAGTCTGATATCCTGCAAATTGGTAATTTATTTACTTTTCCATTAGCAAAACATTGCTTGAATTTTGGTATTTTGTGACTAATGCCAAGCTTCGAACTTTAATTTAACCCTTTGACGCCCAAGATTCTCCTTCTTTTGGTCTCTCTGGTCTTCTGGGGTTTTTGCCCTGCCCACTGCATTACTGGCACCAGGGATTGGCTGTTTTGCTTTGGCACAGGCACAGTGCAGGTGTTACCTGTGGCTGCAGAGGAGCTCTGGCAGCTGCCCTCCACACGAGTTTCACCCTGAGCTGGTTGCACCTCAGAGATCCCCTGGCCATGTAATTTGGTCTAAGGCATTTGGAGTCTTACATATCCACTCAAGTAATGTGGCTTGAAAGCATTTCTTGATTTGCAGACTTTAAAACCCCATATTTTCTCCACCACTACACTGAAGGGCTTGTTCCTCTGCCAGGCCTGAGTTGTTAAAACACTTTGCCTTTTTTCTAGCACTGGGCTTGTTCTCAGGTTTTTAATGTCTCCTCTGGTTTGGGGTTTATACATGCCTGAGTGTCATGACACCTACAAGCTAGCACCAAGTTCCATGTACAGTTAATCCCACTGACTTTGTCAGTTCAAAGAGCTTGAGATGCCCAAAGAAACCTATGGAAATGTGTTTTTTAAAGTTTGGTTTTGACAGAAGACTTGGCCAGAGAAGCTGGACTGTTATACTATATGGAAGTACTGATGATGGACGTAAACATGGAAATTCCTATTCCAAGGAGCTTTCTTCCCAAACCTTTTAAGCTACTTGCCTTACACTTAATTTTGTTAATATTAAAGGCCACTCTTAGAGTAGCCCTTACAAAACCCAATATGAATAATACACCATCTGATGAGAAGCTACACCTTTAACCACAGAAGGGAACGAACTCAGGTTTGTGTTTCCATGAAAGACAGTGGTTCTCTCCTCCACACTCCCAGTCCCCTGTGTGTGGTTATGTGACCAGCAGTGGCACAGGGCTGCAGCACCTGGCACCCACCCACAGGAGCTCCCATGTCTGAAACAGGACAATGCAAAAGGAGCATTTTAGTAGCAAGAGAGAGAGAGCAATAATGTTCACAGTACCGTTTTTCTTTCTATAGTCAAAGTTGGGGGTAAATAGTCCTCATATTTCTGCTAGATCCTCCCCATCTCTGAAAAGCAACAGGTACCAGATGCTGAGAAGATAGCACTGAGTGAAGGCTGGAAGCTAAATTTTCTGATTATCTTTCATATAATGAGCATCTGTACTTTTTAGATTTATTTATATAAACAAGTACCTCCATTTCCTTCTGGTATTTTTTTTCTTAGTATTATTGGCTGACACCCAAGTAGGCAAAGTATTTCAGTGTCATCCCATTTCTAGGTTCAAATAAAAATTAAAAAAAAATAAAAAAGAAAGAAACAGTGTAAGGTTGATCACACACTTGTTATTAAGTCAAAGCCGGATTCAAGTGTTTGTGTGAGGTAGAATTATCTCATTCTTTTTGTCTGTGTCTTTCTGTGATCTACCAGTCAAGTATGTGATTGGATTTCAGCTCAACAAAACCTTAAATTACACACCTATTGTGCCTGAGCTAAGCCTAGTTTCACAGCACTGGAGAAGGCTCCTCACTGCTCTTTTGGCACTGTTCGATCTGGCTTCTGCTATCATCCGCAGGTTGATGAATGAGTAATAGGATTAGAAAGTCTCATCTCTGAAATGCTATAATTGTCACATTTGGTGAATTGACAAAGGCTTGGGTGATGGAGAGGTGCTCCATAATGTAAAGTCATACATTCAATCTGCACTCACTGGCCAAGGCTAGGAGAATGGGAGGAATAAAAAGAATCCCTTCAGTTCCCCATTTGTCCAACATACACAGATATCTCACCCTCTAAATTAACCTTTTATGCATGAGTTTGTTGGAAGGCAGAGTGCTCTGCTTCTTAGAGGCTCTTATCTCTCTGGAAGGAAGATGATATACTTGTTGATTCTTTGGTTAGTGCACGAGATTAGAAAGTCTAGGAGGGCTAGAGCAGGGGGCAGATTTTCTTGTATTCCCCAGCAATCTTCAATTCAAAACACCAGAGGAGAGATCTTCCCCCAGGCAAGCAGAAAAGAGCAGCTCAAGCCATGACTCAACAGTTGAGGATCTGAGCCTCTGTATTCATATGGACTGTCTTTCAATCCACCATCTCAGGGTCAGTAGCACACTGGTTCTGACAGAAATCCCACACGTTTCTCTCTGTAGGCCCACCTATATCAGCCAAGAAGCATCTGAAAATGGACAAAGTTTTCAGTGGCTCCTATTCCAAGTTTCTCCTAAAAGGGTAGATTTCCAAAGAAATTTAGAAGCCAGGCTTCAGGTAGATGTGTACACTGGGGACTTACCTGCCTAAATAGCTACGTGAACATAGTATTGAGCAGCTTAACAGCAGAAAACAAACAGAAGGAAAAATAGGTTTTACTTATCCTTTCTCCCATTTACTATTTTAACTTTCACTGCTTACAAGCAATGGTGAAAACACAGTTTTAAAATAGAAGAATGCAGAATTTAAAAAATATAAAGGAGTAGTTCTCCTTTCCAAAGTACCATCAGCACTGCCTTCTCCTGAGAAATGGCTTCATGCCATGCATACAAATTAACAAAGAACTTTATTCCTGTTCACCTTTTATTAAAAAAGAATTTCAGAAGCCAACATCACTTCTGCTGAAAGAATGTGTCCCCAAATGCTCTACAGATGCAGCATGTGAGGTCAACATTAACCATCCCCTTTCCCTGTCAGTGTGAGTTTCACTTTAATTACAAGTGCATGTTTTGCACATTGTAAAACTACCCCTGGCTCTGACCACCATAAGAAAAAGAACATTTAGCTCAGGAAACAGTAGCTGACCCTGTCTGCTCTTTTTCTTCCTTGGCATCAGCTAAGACTATTAACACCTTATGTGTGTTGCCTGTGTGTCCCACATATGTGTGCTCTGCATCCATTTCATGCAGTACCTGTCATAAGTGCATACTCAAAGCTGCCCACTGGGAATTCTCTGCTTTGTTTGACTCCTCTTCTTGCTGTCTTGCTTAGCTATTGAATTCATCTGCTTGACAGAGAAACCTTTCTATGTATTAAAAGCTTTGTCCTTGGAAAGCTGTGACATTAGACTGGAACACATAGAGGCCTTTTTCACCTCCCAGTTCACTTCCTAATTATTCATTCCCAACAGAGGAAATCAGGAGAAACCTCGGCAGCCAATGTAAACATTTTGTAGTGGAAGGCAATTTTTTTTCTCCCCAAGAGCGCAGTGTGGCCATGATAGTTGAGCTCCTTACTGAGAAATTGCTCTGGCTTTTGTACAACTGAAAAATGGCAAATAAGAAATTTTTTGGGAGAAAGAACTATAACCGAGTAAAACAGACCATTTGATGGTGCTATTTTGCTCTGAGATTCCTTTGCCAAATAATTTCAGAGAAAAGGTCCAAGTCTCCAATGTATGTTCCATTTACAATTTTCACTTTCTTCCTGCCCAGATCTGAGCAGCTTTCCTACATGCCCGACTAGTAGCTTGTAACACAGGATAAGATCACCCACTAGATGTTGCTTTAGAGATTTTCCACTTACTGTGGCAGCTGCTTTGAAGAATCACTTTCCACTAGACCGGTGTCTCCTTGCAGGAGCACCTTCCCCCTTTTCACACACTCAAACTGAGATGGTTGCCTTTCAGAGCACTTTGTCATTAATGGAAATAGGTGCCCTGTGCAAATAATTTGCAGAAGCAGAGCTACGGCCAATATTTTTCCAGTCTCACTGTAACCTTAACTGCAACACACAATATTGGCTTGCTCCCAGAAACTGTCAGTGGGAAGCAGCATACAGCAACAGGCCACCCACTTACTGTTTTCTTAGGGAAAGTTTGCCAGGAGTGATATGCAGCTTGCACCACCTTCCTGAAACGTTTCCACACTCCCTGAGCCTGCGCAGGTCTGCTCCTACCAACACCTCCCATTTCCAGCTGCCCTGCTCCACCTCCTTCCACACAGCCCAATCTTCTCCTCCAATTGCTTCCTTTTTCCTCATCACCTTTTCCTGGCTCCGTGCCTCTCTTCTTGCTGCTCCTAACGCCTGGGACAACCGCTGATTAATGTTCAGCAAACAGCCTCCTCCACAGCCCAGACCACACCCAGCATGCTCTCTTTCTCTTATGGGCATCATTCTGTCTCGTGCCTTCCACCTTTCCAAAAAGGAGGCTCTGACTTGCTCAACAGTGAACAGCACCCTTTGTTTCTTCAAGGCTTCCTAACAGTTTGTGAGTGTGTCACTCTGCAGAGCTTTGCTTGCAAGCAGTCAATGGGACAGTTTTAGTCAATGGGACAAAATTAGCTACTGCCATCTCTAAACCAAAGGAAAAGTACAGCATCAACCCAGAGCTGCACTGTGCTTTAAGAGTTTTTGTGTACCTTTTAACAACTATTGATAAATACCATCACATCACCTGGTAACTATTTGTTTGAGAACTAGTGCCATGATGCCATTTTTTCTTCTCCCATTACACCAGGAGTCACGAATAAGTGGAAATATCCTCATAGCTCTGTAGTTAAGCAATGAATAACACACTGGCAAGTAAAACACCTTTGTGATCCGTTGCTGTATATTTTTTTTGTCAGCCTTTTTTTTTCATTTTAATTTATAGGTAAGTTACTGAGTTAGCTTGGTTTGGTACATTATGCCATATATCTGTCACAGCATTTTGCAAAATCCATATCCAGGGATCATTGTCATTGATAATGGAACATCTGAAATAAACTAAGAACAGAAGAACAGTTTCTTTTAGTAATTTAAAATGAACAAATACAGTATAATTTTTTGCTTAGATGGCTTTATACATATATTTGACCCCTTGGGGCAAAATTTAACTTTCTTTGTTTGAGAAAAGGTAAGCTAAAATGGGAAACAGTTGGGCGACTTCTCAGTGTATTAAATTCACTTTTCTCAAGACCAGCAATACTCCCACCATTACACTGTTTCTGTATTAAAATCTAATTCTGAAAGTTTGACAAAGTACATGTTTAACACAGGTCAGCAGTATATTGACAGGATGTTAATTTTAAATTGTGTCAGCATTTCCTGTCTTGAGTGTTAATGTCAATTAGCACCTTGCTGCATAACCTCCAAGTCCTCCCTTATTACCGGAAAGTGGCAAAGCAACAGCAAAAGCACTTCTATTCAAAACACCACTCACTATCAGCCAAACAAAGAGCTGTCATAACAAAACCAGCGAGGTGAAAGTGCCTAAGCTGCTATGGATTTGAGGTTAGAAGCCTTAGTCTTTTTCCTTATTCCTGATATTAAAAGTATAAGTGTGTCAACTTGGAGTGAAAGGCTAATTACTTTTAGGCTCCTTGAAAAGTGTGTTACCATTCAAAAATCTCTAAGCCTGACATAAAGCCCTTGGCTTTAGATTGCACAGTGTTTAGCTCACTGTAGGTCATCCATTAGTATCCTTAACACACTCTGAAATGCACAGTCTTATTCTGGGAAATGGGAGCATTTCTGCACACCTGATTTTTTTGGCATTTCAGACGTGATGCAGAAAGCACAAGTTCCAGTCTTCAGCATCTCAGTGACACCTCACTCCCAGGTGCCCAGTGAATAAGACTGGTGATTTTGTACATGTGTTTTTAAACCACTGTATAAGGACACCTTTATAAATGGCACAAAATTCTCAGCCTACTCTATCCTTTGACAGCAGTTCACAATATAAATGTGTATAAGAAAGTCTAGACATATACACATCTAGGCCTGGTACCCTTTCTTGCATTTATCTACTCTGTTAAATTCAACAGTGTAGGCATCTAGGGTGAAAAAATCTGACTTAAGTGAAGCAAAAGCTCTTCCATGATGTCATCAACCTCAATGCCTGTCTTTCTCAGAATATAGATGTGTTCCCCAACACAAATCTCAGTACCACAACACAAATCTCAGAACATTTAGCCTAAAACCTGAAGAAAACTAATTGGTGTTATAGTCATTTGTGAAAAATAAATTTTAATGGAAAATAGAAAGTGCTACAGTCTTTTCCATCAGCTCTAATCCCAGATCTTGTTGCCTGTTAAGACCAAAATAAAAGAAAATACAAGGATTTTCATCAACAATTCAATGTAAAGCCTAGTGCTGTTGAAGTCAATTAGTGTTCACATTTTGAACAACAGCTGTTTACTTTTAAATTTGACCTTGGTCACTTTTTAAATTTTTACCTATAACTGGCAGATCCTTACAGAGAAATATTTTGGAAAACACGTTACCATTCATCTTGAGCATGACAGAAAATAGGAATGAGAGAGAAGCATCTTACAAAATTATAAAAGATTAAAATACATTATTTCTATGCAAGTCAAAAGCTCGATGGGCTTTAGCATTAGCATTCTACAGTGAGCTACACACCACTGCATCAAAATGTAGTCATTCCTTACTGAACTGTGCATGATTTCTCACTCAGGTGAAGTGGGGCTTACTGTGGGTGTGATTATCACCCTCTGTGCCCCAGGTGGCACAGCCAGTGCTGGCAGTGAAATCACACCAGCACTTACTCCTGCAGCTCAGGCACTGTGTGTGGAAACCAGTTGTTCAAAGCATGAAATGCATTTTCATACTTGCCCCCAGCAAGCACTGTGTTGCTTCGGTTCCTGCCTTTCTTCCCCTGGGCAGCAGCTCAAGGTGTGGCTGGCATCACGCAGTAAATCTCTTGCTCTTGAGATCTGGTGTAGAGATGACACAGGCATTATGCACAGACATTGCACTGGGTGCCTATGCCCTGCCAGATTCTAAACAAATTGGCCAAACAAATTAATGCCACACACCCTAAATTGGCTGAACAAATTAATGCAACACGCCCTTTGCACAAGGGTGTCTTTGAAGGCCGAAGACCATGCGTGTTACAGCAAGATGCATTCTACCAAATAGGGTGTTTCAAACAAATCTGTTTTGAGAGAAGAGAAACAGTGTATTGTAGTTTCAAGTTAGAGCAGGGCTTTCAAACAAGAACTTTTCAGACACCAACACTCTGTGTTGACATTTAATTACTAAACTCTTAAAACAAATAATTTGTATGAGCAAATACTCCTCAATCATTTCATAATAATGCAACTAGTGTTTCTTGGCAGTTAGAACAAAACCAGAAGCGTGTTGAAATCACACACACAATGCCTTGTTCTGACATGGGAAGAGGTGCCAGATAGAGCAGTGTGAACCCTGCAGGCTGTGGGAGCTGATGGGATTCAGGAACTGAGTGCTGCAGTTTTGTTCCCAGGGGCTGGCAGCAAATCAGTCCCAGCAGGTTCACTTGGAGGTTGTAGTTTACTGAATTTCATTCTCCAAACAACCCTCCCTCCTGCTGCTGAAGGTCCTTTCTTCCACCAAGCCCCAAACCTCCCAGCTGAGGATTAAGGGAGTGTGCATTCTTGAGGCTTGTTGGGCAAGAGATGTTGCTGGAAAGGCAAGAGTCTGGCAGAGGAGCAGTAGATATGTGTTTTTTGTTGCTCTCTGCATGCCATGTACCCTAATCAATGGAACATTTCCTTCCACCTACCTTTCAGTGTGATCTATTGCAACATTTGCACATCTCTGCTACCAAGCAGCTAAGCTCAAAACCTATTCTAACCAACATGTAAAACCCACACCTTCAGTTTCTCATTTCCTCTGTCAAGAGGTCTGACTCAGTGCAGCAGAAAATACTGGAATGGTTATGGTCTTCTTTAAGTCCTTCTTTTTCTGATGTTGCTCTCACTTTCTCATCAATCTCTTCAGGACAATGTCTAAGACTTCTCAAGAGATTTTTCATCTAGCAGCAATATTGCTTCCCTAACACATGGTTCCACATTCAAGACTATCTGCTTACTTACGTAGTCCCCTCTGTACCTGGGTCTTTCATGAAGAGTGATGTTAAAAGGACATTAAAAGAAACAAATAACTTTCTGATGAGATTTAAAACATTTAAATTTAAAGATCTAGAGATTTAAAGCTGCAGTAAAATAGCTTTGCAAGCAAAAATCACAGCTTTGGCTTGCTGTGTTTCTCCAGGTCCAAGCCTCATTAATATGTTACTATATAGCATCTGCTAGCTAAAAGATCTCTGCAACACAAGTGGTGTTTGGTGGTTTGGTTGTTTTTTTAAAGAGTCAGGAGTTTCCAAATTTAATGTGAAATAGCTTTTGGTTTGAGTTGTGACACTGAGATCAACTAGGGCCCCTCCTTCCTCATTTTCTTTTCCTCCTTGCACTTCCACCTGCCTACTCCAAGTCTTCCCTTTACTCACTTCTATACTCTAATCTCCTTACAACTTTCTCTCCTTCACACAGTAATCCTGCCACTCCCCAGGCATCTTCTTTCATGTGCATATCCACTGACACATCCCCCCCTCCATCACTGTAGTGTATCCCTCCCTCCTGTTTCTATGCATCTGTCCTGCTGCTCTTAAGTGAAATTGGTGAATTAGAGTGGAGACTTGAGAGACAACCCATTTAAACAACCAGTTGAAGCAGAAGACTGTTTTAAGTGGTGAAGGACCTGGCCTAAGTTTAATGCCCAGACTTTTTTTACAGAGGTTACACTGGAGGAGGCTTCTTTGTGGACACTTCACCTAAACTGCCTTCTTGGCCAATAATACTTTAATAATATTCCAAGTTTGTATTAGTGGTCTCAGGCTCACCATGCCTTCAGTTAGTGGACCTCTTAAACACTAAGATTGTGCCAGCATCTTGCCCTCCTCTCTAATTAGGAGCCACCTATTGTGTTCCATTTTTCTCTCTGAAAACTGCTGCTGCAGCCTTGCTATCAGCTCAGTATCGTGCCATTAGTCAGAAGGGCAAATGTGTGGTGTCCTTGACATGTCAGCTAGAAACGTCTGGCCCCCTTTCTCTCTAGGGAGCCAGCCTATAAGCTCTGTAATGCATTTAACCTCTATCACCTCAGGGAGTAAGAGCCTCCACAAGCAGTGTGCTGCTGCCCCACCCCTAAGCTAACTCATTTACCTTATTTTTCCTCACAATGTTGAATAAATTTCACTCCACCCTTTAAAAGTTATTATGGTTAGTATACGACTTGCTAAAGAGTTGTTTATAATTCCTGTAACTCTAAATTATAGCTTTAATCTCATAACACAGAACATTAATAAACATGGCAAGGTATTTTGAATTAATAGCCTAACTTGTATTCACATATTTAGACACGCTTATATTTGTATACTTCTTTTAGCATATTACAACACACAGGCCAGATTCTGAGCTCCATGTCAAAGGAGGAGGAAAAAAAAGAGAAAAATAAAAAACAAGACAGAGAATAAACATTATAGGCCATCAAAAGAAGTATAATGCTTTGTTAAAATTACTAATTTCTATTGCAAAACACTGAACAGCTGGCTTTCACAATGCATCCACAAGCAAGAATTTGATCTGAGTTTCTGTTTAGTTTTCATTTGGACAGGCTGATCTTTAAAGACAAGTGTATTCTTTCTGCAGTCCTCAAAGGTTTATTAAATTTGATAAAGGCCATATCTCTTGGCTGTTGATAGTTGGTTCAATAATGAATCTAGCTGCTTAAATGTGAATGTTTAAAGGAAGACCAATTCTTCAGGCAAAAGATGTGCAAGAGCCAGTGCTGCACAAATACTTGAACATTCCTTGTAAAATTAATTCCCATTTTTATGCTTATTAACTTTTCACATCTTTTTTGTATATTTGTTTTACCAAATATTCAAAGTGCAAACCAGGAATGTTCACCCTAGCATGAAAAATTCTGAGGACCCATAGAAAACACATTCCAGGATTGCAAACCCAAGAACTCACAACTAGAAAACGTTATTATTCTTGATAGGGAATTTCTGCATATAAACCAAAAAATATGAAGTGTCATGAGATTTTCCTTAATTGAGTTATACCTGAGAGAAATGACAGTTGTAGCCATTTGGAAACCACAAGTTTGAAAACGAATGTGTTTAAAAGCAAAACAAACCACAAGATTAAAAAGGCAGCCCAATAAGCTTGAAATTTCCTGAATTATTCACAGCATCAAATAATTTTCATAAAGGAATACAAGAAGGAATGAAAAGTCTGTGATTCTGCACGATGGAAGCCACAGTCCTGCCACAAGCCAGGCCACATCTCCTTTATTAAAGCCAACCCTGGAGTCTCAGCTGTGTGTTCGTGGTAGTGCCCATGTGCATGAACCCCTTTGCAGCACTAAACCCTCATTTCAAAGGTTTGGAGCCAAGCAGGTCAACTCCTTACTGAGCAGCACTCCTCACATTTCTCAGAGGCATCACCACCTGGGGAAATAACTTTATTTCTTGATATGACCAAAGAGATAAATATTTCCGGATCTACATATGCAAAGGCCAATTTTTTTTTATTATTATTATTTTTTTTTTTTTTTTGGTGGAGGGAGAAGTAATATTTCATGGTTTTCACTGCATCATCTTGGATTTTGTTGGTTCAACTTTGTTAAAATGTTTCAAGCCCTGTAGTTAAGTGACCTTAAATAAAAACATTTCAACAGAGGGAGCTGCTGTTAGGCAACTCAGTAGTGGAGAAAAGCCTGAAACATTAAATCTTCAGAGTCAGAAGACACACAGAAAAGAATTTCAGCTTTAATTTTTGGGAAGTTTGTAACTAAATTCTTCATTTTAGTATGTTTGTATGGAGAGGAGGACTCCTAGTTATGACTTTTGCATGCTGTTACTGGCAATACTAATGTAAATTTTAAACTAAACTCAGTACCATTTATTAATTAAATAAACTCCATCCAATTCACACAATAGTATATATTAACTGCTATCTGACTTGGAACTATCAGTAAATTAATAAACTACATTTGAAAGGAAAAAGAGGTGACGTGCTCTGAAAACATTATTGACAGTCCTAGGATAAGGATCTGCATCAGATCTTACTTTAAAGCATTTGGCCTCAGGAGGGAGAGTTTAGCACTTGAAACTCATCCTATTCCATCAGATAGATTAGTCCAGGGCACAGGAGTCTTTTACAGCCACTGTGAGAGAATATTAGCTACAACCTGCTGCTGGGAAATGGCCACAAGGAGCTGGAAGCACCTGTGTTCATGCCCATGAGCAGTTACAGAGATCTTGGAACATCCTCCAGCCACACATTTGCTGTCTCACTGCAGAGCACAGTCACTGGAGGTAATGAATTGATTCTTCTAAATGCAGACTGCAAAGGTGAGTGTGGAACTCTGCTTCAGCCCATGGGAGGCTTTATCAGCACACAGGCAAGGCCAGACCACTTCCACAAGAACAAAGGGATGAGCTAGAGATTTGGAAAAAGCTGTAAAATACCCAACAGTGTAAAAAGTCAATGCTTTTAGGAACAAATAACAGTAATAACTTTGCAGTGAAGTGCAAATATCTCAGCTGACAGTGACCTGGGCAAATCTATCTTTCATAAGATGGCAAGCAAGCTTGCTGATGTGGACATAAAAAGCAAAACAAAATCCTAGAATATGAGTCAAGGCATGTCAGCCCTGGAAAAATAGGCCAAGTCTCTGTGCCACATGGCCTGGAGAATTGGGTATGGATCTCCCCACCTAGGGCATCAGAATTAAGGCAAATTCAAACTGAAACAGGAGTAGAATAAAGGAAAGTAGGAAGTTCAGGGGCATGAAGAACATATTCTATGAGAGGAGGCTAAAAGCCCACAGCTCAACTAGGAAAAGAAGGCCACCCTCTAATTGGTAAAGATGTACTAAATGCTGCATGCAAACACCCAAAGTATAGAGCAATTATCCTTCATGTCAAGGAAAAAAGGGGAACAAGTGACCTGGGGTTGGGAAAGCTGAGAATGATAATTTCCCAGAACAGCCAAGAGGAACAGCACAGGGCATATAATCACAGTATTCAAAAAAGAATAGTGGATGTTCAAAGTTGGATGAAGCAAGTTGTTATCAAATCTGTGCAGCCCATCAGGAACTACAAGAACCCTGTAACCAGCTGGGAAAGTCTGGTGCACTCATGTAGAAGGAAATAGAGCTTGGCTTGGAAAGGGGCATCAGGGCAAGTAGGACAACTGGTGAATGAAAGATTTTACCTTCTCCCAAGCTGGTGGGTTCAGTTTTGTAACCCCCAAAACAACAGCACCAAGATGTTCAGCAATAGCATCCTTTTAGGGTGTCAGAAATAAAGATATGACATATTCCAGTTTTAATGTCCTTACTGAGGTAATATTCACACAAATATTCTGATTATCACCTTTTATGTAAAACTAAAATAAAAAGGAGTGTCTCAAATGCTGAAATGGCCAGTAAATGAACCCTACTTCCCCAATTTTCTTTCCCCAACTGCTATGAAGGGCTGTTAAGTTGGTTTACAACACTGGGCAAAAGAGATTTTCTGCTTAACAAGGAAATACCTAATAAATGGTCATAAGGTAAATGACATTAACCAGTGGGCCATTTAGCTCTAAATGAGCATAACCCAGAGGATTTTAAGTGCACCAGCCTCTGCTCTTCAGGAGGTTTTCATTTCAGGAGTGAATCAGTGATAAAATATTATACTAAGGATGGAAGAGCACATTGGGTGTCAATTTGGACACCAGTGAACTCCTGGAAAAACCTTTGTGCACACTATTCATCACTGTGGGAAGACTCAGGACACCCAGGATCAATTTCCCTGCTATGCCTTGGAACATTCCTTGGAGACTGTGGACAAAGGAGGGCTGAACCTTAGAAGCTGAAATCCCTACAGCCAAGGCTGAGGGCAGAGCATGGCAATCCTGCAGACTAAAAGCAAAGCAGAAGATAACAATTGAGAAACAAGAGGTCCGCATGTGGAATTACTTAACTGGTAATGGCTAGAGTCCAGTGGAAGTAAAGATCCAACAACACTTTGTTTTGAAAACAAAATATATTTTTAAAAACCTACTAAAATCAGTTTTCAGCAGTTGCAGTTGAAGTTATTTCAGTTTTGAGCAAAGATAATTTCAAACGCTGAAAAACATGCCTAGCATATCTATCAGTGCAGTTTGCATTGGTAGAAGTCTGATGTTAACTGCCTCCAGAGGGTTTGAACAATTCACTATATTTAAACAAGACCTGGATGCTTTAAAACTTCTGTAGGTAAAGAAAATATTTGTCAGGTAGTGGTTCTGATTCAGATCTCAGCTCCTTCAAATCCCTGTTATCAATCTATCTTGATTTATTTCTCTACCAGCTGCACAGATTATTTAGGTTTAAATAACAATATATTAAGGAAATAATAAGAAAGAAAAGTAAACTGCAACTATTTTAACCTCACATAGCTCTTAGAGAGTTTCAACTTTACTTTGCTAGTAAATGCCAATGAAAAGCAGAGGGAAACTGTATTTCTGTGTTGCATGACAGTCATCTAAACTCTCCCCTGCCAGCTCTGCTCAGCCTGTACAGTATAAACCACAACTGTTTAATTATCATGTGTTCTGCCAAAGGTGCAGCCAAGGCTGTTTATAAGGAAACTGAGACAGTAAGCCAAATTTCATTTGCAGATCAGACACGCCTGCTAGCAAGCAAAGCCAAGTTTTAGGTACAGATGAGATCAGTAGTTCTGTCCTCCAGGGAAGGTGGCTGCACCTCAAAAATTAATGAGTAATTTTTCAAATTGATGTGATGTAAACTAGTTATTTTCACAATTAAGTGCTTTACCAAGCATTTATGAAGTGGTAGTTTCTCATTGGACAACCATTTCTGAGGTTCAGCTGGAGAAGATAGAATGGAAACCCAAGGTTATATCAAATCTGTGTAACCACTGTGTGAATACCATTGGGACAACATCTCTTTGCAGGGTAGGGAGAGAACATTCCATATTATAAAGACACTGGAATCCAAGCTGAGTAGTTTTCCTGACCATAGTAAATTATTTTACTTGCTTACTATCAAGCCGACCTTCAAATTACAAATTGTCCTAATAATTATTAGCTGTTTTCCTTCTGACTCCTGCACTGGTTTATAACAATAATCAATACTTCCCTGTTCCACTGATGAGGAAATGATGAGTCAACACAGGAGACTGGCCTTGCTACTAACCACAGAGCCAGCAGCTATGTGCTAGTCCACTTCTGTTCTCCTAGCCCACCTCCAAGAGAGTTCCTTCTTTCCCTTCCCTCTCTGATGGAGCCATCCCTGACAAACTTTCCTAAGCAAAAGTCTTCCAGGGGGCTCCCTTCTCAGGATGACTATGGCTTTTCTTGTGATAAGATATTTAATAATACACAGACTTGACAAACTGAACTCACAGCATGCTGTTGGGGTTTAGGTAAGGTTTTATTCCTCAGCCCACCTTATTGTGCTCTATCAGATAATCAGTGCTTAAATACTAGCTGATCCTGTAATCCTAATGTAAAGTTCCCTTTAAGGCCAGAGGTAACTTTGCCTGCACTTTTGCCCACAGATAGACATTTTAATGAATTCCTATCAGTTTTCACAAACATCATCACAAACCAGCCTCTCAAAGCATTAACTTCTAGCAGCTACTTGTGAGCAGCTTCATACAGAGCAACCCCCAGCATGCTTCTTACTGATATCCAAGACAGACATACAGAATGTCCTGCTGCATTTCCTGCAATCACAGGTGGAACAATGTGTCCATACTGGAAACCAGTGGAAGTAAATCTACTCCTGCAACAGTGTAAATACCAGCTCTGTTAGTGCTTCCTGTGCTGTTTATAAAAGGAAAATTATTGCTGTGTTTTGTTTGGATTTTATTTTGGGGGCTTTGATCATCTATATAGCAAAGAAAACACCAAGTTTAAACTGACCTGATTCGGAGTAGACTCAAAGTTTCAGGTTAAAAAAATCAAACCAACTCACAGAAAACAAATACAGCCCTGGAAATAGAAATGAAAGGCCAGCTATCCCTGTTACACTGAAGACATCCACTTTTATTACATTACATATGATACAAGTCCTAGCTGTCAAAATCCTCAGGAGCACCTAAACAGATAATAAACAATCAGTAAAAGACTTATGGCTACATGTTTTTCATAGTATTGAAAATCACCTGGGAACCATATTTTAATGGAAAATACAGCTTGATGGAGACAAGCTTCATAGATTTATGAAGAAAGTGCAGCACAAATCAAATGGAGGGTTTAGCTTTCCAAAATGATATGGAGGTGCTAGAAAATAGCACCAAAAAAAAAAAAAAGGAAAAGAAGGAAGGAAGGACAAAGAAGGGCAAGCAAAGGGGAAGGAAAGAAGTGCCCCTCTAATGATTTATGGTGTAGAGAAGGAATATGCCTACTAGTGATCCTGTTACCTTTACTGCTCTTTGTGATTGTTATTCTTCCCCTAAGAGAGGCGGTCATGTTACACACTGACAGAAAGTTACACCTCTTCAATGTGATTTGTCCACTTAAAACAACATTTATCATGTTGCCAGTTTATAAATCATTTAGGCCAACTAGATTAAGGCTATAGGAAGCCAGCACCCCTAACTGATCCTCATGCCAGATAATTCAGAGACCTGCATTTGTTTACACTAAACCTTATCAGCCAAAACAGTAGAGTCCAGTGCCAGCTGAACTCTGGTTCCTTCATCTGGGTGAGAACACGGGGCAAGGAGCAGTTTTAACACATTGAGAGATAGGCTCCTGCTTTGAAGGAAAATGTACCTCCATCAGTCCACACCATGCCAGTGTCCTGGAAGGCTTCATTAACATGGACAGCTCTTCCTCTACGCTTTGGAGGAGCAGAGTCTCTCCACAGAAACAGGAGACAAGATGAAGAGGCTGAAGGTTAACTCACATATTTTATCTATTTTGTACATAAGCATGTAGAAAATGTTCATTTTTAACCTATGAAAGTATGTTGTCCCCTTGTTGAATAGCAGACACAACCCCCACGGAGCTTTTTGTTTTGTGTTGAGCATAGATTCCAGTAAACTGAAATAGTCAAATTTGAAATTGACTTTTTGTCCTATTAAAATTCTTTGGACACTAAGAGGAGGCTGAAATACCAGCCTGGACATACGATCCAGCCTGCAGCACTGGCTACAGTTACCAGCTCACAGAAACCTTCTCAGACCTGCATGCAACTCAACAGCTCATACACTGAATGCAGTTCCCAACTAAAAGCGGGACTTTAATTTCTCTTTGAATAAAATCTCCAACTCCACACTTTTTATGGTGCTAGGAGATTAAAAA
>VZRH01008009.1:699516-724505 GCA_013397555.1 Urocynchramus pylzowi
AAAAAGCTAAACATTAAAAAAGGATGAGCTTTGGACCTAGAGGATTTCAAATTCATTGAGAAGGAATTAATAACTTAGGTTTGATGATATTTATGTGTGAGATGTAAATACGTCTAGCACAAGGAAAGAGGAACTACAGGGAAAATCTTCACCCTAGAGGTGATTTTTTAAATCTACAAGGGAAGCTACACTATTCTGTGTAAAATAACAGCCAGCCAAAGCTCTTCTGTGAGATCTGGAGGGATGAAGCTCTTCATGGTTTTGTGATTGTTGCTGTTTTTAAAGCAGCAAACCCTAAGGCAAGCAAATTATTCTAAACCCAAAGTACGGGAACACTATCACCCTATTCACTTGAGATGATCCAGGATGCAGACTTAGCACACCTTACTCTTCACACAGCATCACAGGCCTCACTTCTGGTTTTAATTAAAGGCACAAGGACCAAGGGATCAGATTAAGACATGAAATAGGTCTTTTCATGAAGGTGATGCATAGCTGCCTTTGACACATCTTCCTGAAACAAAAAGTAAGCTATGCCTTGCCACAATTACCTTCACAACTAGGTACTGTTATTTTCAATCATCATGATTGCTCTTCTTTCTGTACCTAATTGTCTTGCATCCCTCCATTGGTTTGCTCTCTTTTCTCCCTTTGGCATCTTCTAAATTCCAGGTGTGGAATTCAATCCTATGCTCTTCTTGACGACACCTAAAATTCCCAGCACTTATTGTTAACATGCACTTTGCCAAGGAGTTTTTCAAAGATATGGTGATTATTTCCTGAGGAGATGGCTGTACAAAGATACTTGTCTGCCTCTGACAGCCTGTCTTGGAGAGGGACTAATATTTTAACACTGAGAAAGGTTAAAAAGCTGGAAATATAGAGCTGATTTTTCCAAATCAGTTACTGATTTAGGAGCAACCAGCTCATGATACCCTGAGTCTGTTTTTCAGAAGTGCTCAATATAATTCTTTAAGATATTTACATATCTTAAAGACAGGTGATTATTGACATGGGGATTTGGATATTTATTGTTTGGGTTAAGCTGAAATGAGAGCTATCCATAAAAATGAACAGAATAGTAATGAAAGAAGAAACACTTTTCTGAAGTGTGAAAGAAACCCAAACAGCTTCATAAGAAAACTTTCCTTCCATGAGAATGACACTGCAGAGTAGTGGTTTGAGACCTCTAACACCCTAAAAGTTCAGCAAAGGTCTGTCTGCATCACCACAGAGAGAGAAGTGACCACTCATCAAAAACCATCATGCATAAAGTGTTCAATGTTTGAACATTTCAATAGATCCTGTTAAAGGCAAACTGGATTTCAGGACAGATGGATGCCTGGTCACTGTGTATTACTGGTGATGGACTGTTAAGAAAGCTTCTGGCAGAATGAATTCAACAGGTGAGGACCTGATCTGACATGAATGCAAAGCCATTCATGGTTCCAGGGGTGAATGTACATCTGATACAGGAAAGGAGATACTGACACAAGGATAGGGACACAAATACAGTTCCTCTCCAGCAATGACCTTGAGCACTCACATGCCAGACAACAACATGAGCCAGTAAACACCAATTCCCCCAAAATCTAGTTTGGAAAGGTGAAATATAGAGGTTTCCAGATTCAGGGCCTTTGTCTTCAATTATTGTTTGATTTTTCAGGCTATGATCCACTATATTTGTGGATCATAGCCTGATCATTTGTACTATATTTGTACAGGCCATACAAATTCCAGAAGACAAGAGCAAGCCCCTGCACAGCATTTGATAAAATTGCCTCAGATAGTAGGAGAAGCCATGTCTAGGGAAGGCTTTCTAGGTATATGTACCAAAACAAACAAACAAACAAACAACCCCAAGACCAAAAAAAACACCCCAAAACCAAAACCAAAAAAAAAAAAAAAAACCCCCAAAAAACAAACAAAAAAAAAAAAAAAAAAAGCACAAAAAACCCCCAAAGACCAAAAAACAACACCCTAAAAACAAAACCAAAACAAAACAAAAAAAAACCACCCATCCACACACACATAAAAACCCCTGCTAAACAAGGTTGTAGTGTTTAAGTAATTACTTAAGACATGTACGGATTCTGTGTAATTCTGTAAAAAACAGCTTGTAGGATATTTACAGTGTAGGAAAAAAACCCTACCGTTCTAATAAGTTTTATATAAAATGCACAACTTTCAGATTTAGAAACCTCTGAATTTAACACATCACTGAAGAACCTCTTGAGCACTGAAGATTTAATGGCACTTTTGACCAGAGCTGGAGCACACAGCAGTTTCCTCAACGGGAACTTCATTCTCCCTGCTGAACTCCCTCACTGCTCTCCCACAGCACAAGATGCTTCCTCTCCTTCCATACCCAGACCTCTGCTTGGAGCCAGTGTCTCTGATCCAGAGTGCCACAGCCCAGCCCAGAGGGGCTGCCCTTCATCTGTACAAACTTGCAGCTCTGGCTACACCTTTGAAGCACACAATAGGGGTTACAGGAGTTTTTAAAGTATATATGGGAGAGAGAAAAGAGAGAGGGCTCAAATTATCAGTACAAGAGCATAATGGAATAACTTTTTTTTTTTTTTCAGGAGAAATCCCTGAATTTCTTTTCACAAAGGACTCCTGTAATAAGTTAATTAAATAGATGCACTACCTAAGATGTTTAACATTAATTTAAATTCAGCATAACTCCACTGGCTTCATTTATGCTTCTCTGTACTTACACCAGCTATGGACAGAATTGAACACAGGAGTTTAATAGCTCAAATTCACTTCAAAGAAATGTCAGTATAAACCACCTGCCAGATGCTTAGTCTGCAGGTCTCTTTCTGAGTTTCTCTAGCCTCTTGCCTCTCTTCATTACGCTCCTACCGAGCTTTTTCTTTCATATGGGAGATATTTCTGAACACTGAATCACAATGAATTACAAAACCTCCATCCTCTTGTACTCAGTCCAGGACTTGACTCTGGATTGAAGGAAAGCCCCTCTTTAGAACAACAACTGTTACAGCAAAAATAAATACAATTGTATTTACAATTGCAAACACCAACAGCAAATACTATTGTAAATACCAACAGCAAATACAATTGCAAGTAAAAGGGGAAGACCCATTCTTCTGCCATGACTATTTGTGGTCTGACACTGCTCCCCTGAACCCAAGTGTGTGTCTGTCCCTCCTGCAACTGTGTCTGCAGAGAGCCTGGGCTCTTGGCCAGTGGCCAGAAGCAGATAGAGGTCATTCATCACAGCAAATCCCAAAAATCAAGGGTTTGTTCTCGTCTACTCCACACAGCATATGACCTAGGGAAAGGGATGCCAAAATCAAATTATTTCTGGTCAGACCCACTAAGAAAAAACGTGGTGCATCAGACATACCAACAGCAGTGACAGTGCTCAGAGAGACAGAATGTGATCAGCAGCACACGAGAACTTGTGTGTGAGAGCACAACTTTCCAAATTTTGATTTATCACGTAATAGGAAAGATTTCTTGTGAAACCTTTTCCATGTGCAATAATTTCCCAAGAGAAATTAGTTCTATTAATGGAGGCTTTTAAAAAACAAGACTTGGAAAAGCTCTAGGGAATATATACACACTATAGGGAAAATTCCTGCTTGGGAATAGCCATTATTTGGTGACCTCCCAGGTCTTTACCAGTTTCAATTGCATTACTTTTAAAAGCTTGGTACTGAAATGCTGCACAAAGTGACATGAGTTTTTCTACTCATAACTAAGGTAGAAAAAGTATTTTGAAACAGAGTTAAACAGACTTCACAGAACAAGAAAAAGAGTTTGCTTTGTTTCATCTTATTTTACTGGGAAGTCACTGCTGCTTGGTTTAACAATTGACAAGCCTTCTCAGGTGATGGGAGGAATGAAAAATGTGAGCAGTTAAGAACCCCTGATCACTGAGAAGATATTTGAGACAGAGAGCTCAATTAACTGCTAGCTAAGAGGCAGAGGAGAATATCGTTGCTTTTTGCCACTGTGTTTCAGCATAGCAAAGATACCCACAAGATCCAATCTTGCATCTGGATCTGAATTTCAGCAGCCACAGCTGGGTAGGAGTTGACATTTAATTTGTCAAAGATTTTTTTATAATTGGTTAATACTTATAGGTACCATAATCCTCAACCTGCCTTAACTGAACATACATTTCCAAGAGTGTCACACAGTTTAAAACTACTGCAGCTACTGTGTCTCTGCTGAAAAAAAATGCACACCAAAAATGACATTGTGAAATAGTGATTCATAACTACACCCTACCTATGCATGTCCCCAGCAAACACATGAATTTTGTCTTAGCCCTTTCTGGATCAAAGTACACCAGAGCAGATTGTATCTGCTATGGCAAAAAGACAGGGAAGAAATCCTTCTGACCTTGCTCTCTCGTGAATGGGAGGAGCCCACTCCTCTCCACAACACCAGCAGGATGGAAAAGAATTAATCCCTTTGACTACTCAGACAAAAATTCCCTTGGGTCTTTAAGTCTGTGCCCTCACCCAGCATCTGCACCTGAAAATTTGCTGGACTGGGAACACTGGTTGTAGATCCCATTGCAATCAAACCAGGAAGACTCAGCAAAATTGAGATAAGAGTTTGAACCTTTCCCTCAAATCCTGAATTCTAGGTCTGGGTTGGGTGCATGTCTAATCCAAAAATATCAGCATGAGTAAGATGAAAATTAGTGTTTATCCCTCTTTAATAACAATTGTTTGAACAACCTGAATGTAAATGGACATTAAATGCTCTCCTGTGACTTAAAACACTCTTACAACCTGTTCAGTTTGGCCTCACAAAATATCAAAGCCTTCCACCTATTTAAGGCCTCTTGGAGTTGTGAGTGCTGATCATGAACAGATCAGTCAGAGGGCAGAAATAAGTCGTGGAGAAGAGCAAAAATTCTTTCAATAATTAATTTGAATACAGCCTAAATGTAAACTATAGTGAAGATTTCCATTTGAGAAAAAAGCATTCAAAGAACTGAAGAATCACAAAAATTTTTAGTAAGTTAGCACTCCATGATTACTCTTCCATACACAAAATTAGAAAAATATATACTTTTTGATCACTGCAAAGTTTGTCGCTGCCATTTCAAAGGAAATTGTGTTGATTGATTATTAAGACTAACAATCACCAAAAATTGAAAGTATCTGAAAACTAAGTTTGCAGCTGAAATTCAAATTTTACCTTAACTCAGCACACTCAATAACACGTTTAAATGCTTTATTGAAAAATTAACTCTGAAGAAAATTTAAATTTACCTCAGAACAAACACAAACAACATTTTCTGAACTGGACATCTCTTTAGCTCCTGCCTCTGTAGAACAGAGGGAGCAGAGGGAGTCTGCTAGGGAAGACTTTAGAATGACACTGTGTCATTAAAATAGTCCCTTCACAGTTTTAGTCTCATCCCCACAAAGTATTATAAGATAAAAATCAGTTAAAATGTGTGATAAGTATTTAAGTGAATTTAAATAGTCTTATTAGTTTCTGTTCTTAATGAGAATTCAGTTAGTATCAATCTACCCAAGCTCACAGTTTTTTGTTCAGCAACCCCAAATTACATGATTTGAGCCAGCTAGGGATCAATATATGTTTATATGTGTATGTTTATTTTCTCTTAGGTTTTGCACCCGTTCTGAGATGATGAAGGAGCTCCAAGATCCTTACAAGGGCTAAATGAAGGTACTCCAAGAGAGCAAGAACAGCCCTCTACTACTAATTTTACTCATAGTCACACAGTCATATCCTCTGAAGTTAGAGGCACACATATATCATCTGGGAAGTCTTCCAGATTTCTTTTTAAGGAGATGAAGTTCTCATCACTGGCTGCATTAAGAAGGGCATTTCTGTTTTTCCACCAGGCCAGCAGCAGTGCTGAGTAGGGCTCTGAACACACACTTGGAGGTGGTGCAGTGAGCAGCCCTGTCCTGGAGGAGCTACAAAAGCTGTCATCACCATCCCCAGAGTGCTGAGCATCCAGGTTTCCCAAGCCTGCCACGTCACATGTTTGTGCACTGCTCTAGAACAAAACCCATCACAGAGCTGGCCACGTGCAGCACAGCTCTGATCCAGGATGTCAGCTTTCAATTTCATTTTTTCAGAGGAAGCATAACTCTTTCTGATAACTATTTCAGCTATTTTGACTGTGAAAATCTTCTTCAAAATACGTATTCATTACATGAAGATGTGTTCATTGCTAATGACAAAATCTAAAGAAAATCCAATATTTCCCAATAACTAATTATCCATGGAATAGAAGTATTCAGATGATGTCCTAATGCCACAGTCTGAAATTGTTTTTCCTCCCTCAATTTTCAAAATTCTCATTTAGTTCTTCTCTTGAGTGCCCAATTCTTCAGCTTTTCTTACCATAAATGTTATGAGATATTTCAACAAACTGGGAAAATATTAAGTAAATAAATAATAAATTTAAAAATCCATAGGATCTTATCAAACAAATTAGGGTAACTAGGAATCTCTGTAGCTTAGGATTGTACCCATGCTAACTGATGATGGAGACAGAAATAACAAAGATCAATATGAGGGCTAAATTGAGAATATTACAAGAGAACAAGAAAACCTCACTTGCTGAATTATTTAATTGACTTATATGAAGTTATAGACATTTTCACAGGTAAAGACTGCTTCACTTAGCTGAACTAGCAAAGACCATCACACCAAATACAATGTAAAAATACAATATTCAGTGCATACTACATTTGCTTATGTCAGATTTGAGAATATCTCCATTTCAAAACGTGAAGAAGATATCACTGAATTGTCAGTGTTGCAGAACTCTTGCCACTTGTTCACAGTGGAGTGTTTGGGATTAAAACATTTCTTGTGAATAAATTAATGAAGTAATATAAAAATTGACAGCTCAGCTATAACATCTGCTCATCCATAAAAAAGTCACTCCACCCAGCTGAGTGGGTGAAGTAAATATTACAAGGTTGAATTAATGTAGGTACTGATGGAAATATGACCTTTTTAATCAGCATAATTTCAAAATAAATTCCTAAGTAATAAAAATTAAAACACATATGCTATAATGAGTGGAGTGAGATGATCTGGATTAATCAGCCATGGCTGTACTCTTAAGTGGGCCTGCCCCATTAGTGCCTAATGTTCTTCCCTCCCACCTGCAATGAAACCCATAACCACTCACATAGAAATCTTGCTTATGCAACAGCTTTTTGAGCCAGTATCCAAGTATCCATTAGAAATGACCAGAAAAAGTTCAACCTGTATCAAGCCATTTCACTTTTCAACAAAGCACTCACAAATGACACAACCATGGGCGACAGGGGAGCACCAAACATTTGAAAAATTATCTGAAAAGAATCTGAAGTGAAAAAGATCTCACCAAGAAAGCTCAGCCTGCTACTAGCCCAGGACATAAATGCCAACTCAACAAAAAGAAGCACGAGCTGCACTTTAAGCAGAGATTTCAGGAAAGTCCAAAAGCAAAATGCCCTATCTTTACTGACATGTGAAGGCAGAGGGAAAATTCATAAGACCATGGGAAAACATAAGTGCTGTGCAACTGCAAGGCCTAGTTTAAGAGTAAGTCAAATTAAATAAGAAAAACATAAAAAGAAACAAACATAGTGGTTTGCTGTGCATCCCCCTCCTTCAAAGGAGTGTTCTGTGAGTCTGTCTGTTCACCTAATGGTGTACAGGTGTGAGATGTAAATGCTGTTCTGACCCTTGTGCCCAGAAACACCTTAATGATAACAACATTCCTCTGTCATAACCACATCAGAGCTGCAAATGCCCATGCATCTTACACCAGGGCTATTCACCTGCAGCAGCATTACAGTGAAAATTGGTTGACCTGTGTATGTGATTTTACTATCTTCACATTCTCTTCTCACTGATACGCTCAGTGATTATTTCTCGTCTTTATCTTTTGTGCTTGTTTGTTTGTTTATTTAAGTGGTAGCAGCGTAGTGACCATGACAAACAGCTTGGAGGATTCCAAGCAGATGTGTTTTTTCTCCTTTAGCAGCTTTACAACAACTCTTTATCAGCAGCTTCTTCATTACTGTGCCTTGAGAGCACTCCCATTGCTTTGGGGTTTTTCCTTCCACTGATACACGTGTATCACTCACCCCAACACTCCTCCAGTCCCTTGATGGATCTGCTCAGGGACTGTCTGAGAGCACATCTGCCAACAGGACTGGCTGCAGCGGCCCCTTAAAGGCCACTCTCCTTTCCATTCATTTACAATTAACTCCTGGTGATGTGTTTTAAGAATGAAGCTCTGAGAAGACCACTCAAAGGAGTTCAGACAAGAAAACACCCTCTGCAAAGATGATCCAAATGTCCTTAGAGACTGCTAACATAAATCTACACGCTGCTGTCAGGGAACTCCTGCATTTTGGCTCTCCTAGGCATAAGTTTTTTCTGTGAGGGAAGTCCCTTGCCTCTCTAACTGACAGGAGGAGAAAAACAAAAGACAACCAAACAACAATAACTAAACTTGTTCACAGGGCTGCTGTATTCAGAGAATAGTGGGTGAGGGTGGGGGAAAGCATTTTGGTTTAGTTTAAGAAGACTGACCTTACTGAGGACACTGAAGCAGCTACACAAATTATGTTTAACACTGCAGCTTTATGTGTATTCAGAAGCCAGCCTAAATTTAGTATAGTGCATCTTCAAAGTTACTATACAGTGCATGTTTAGAACTCCAAATGGAAGCCATTCCCTTTGCTCAGCATGTGAGATAAACCTGTTAAATTAGAGATTTGTTTATATTCTAAGCAGGTAAGAAGAAAACAACATACCTTCTGCAGTTCAAGGATTGTATTTCTATAGTGGCATACTGTTCATTTGCACTCTGGTATCATATTTACATTATTAACTCTTGTGCATTCTGCAAGTAGCAGGAGGAGTTGTTCTGTTAAAACCTTTTGGTAAAAAGAAAAGCATTTGTACAGCAATTAGACTTGTTTAAATCATCTTACTAAATTCAGAAATCACAATTCATTTGCAAACATCTGTGTTTCCCAAAATCTGTATGCACTGGGGTTTTGTTGATAGGCAAAGTCTAAATTGCAGAACTCTAACTTCTGATTTTACAAAACCTCCTTTGAGCATAATATGGATTCCATCAAAGGCACATTTAGCGACTACCCTTAGCCATGGCAGAGGTCTTCAGACAACTGCCCCATATAAATGACTAAAAATGACAAGAAAACAAGTTTTCAATTAATACAACTGTAAACTGCTGTCTTGGTCAGAATCCAAGGTTCCAGAGTGATTCTGAGCCACATCAGTGAGTGCATTCAGATTATGGAAGAGATGCAGCCTTGCACTATGGAGGGCACCTCGGTTGTGTTTCACATGTATTCTTCACAGTTCTTACAAGGGATGGTTCCAGCCCAGGAACAAAACCAGTCTTGCTCCAAGGGTATTGTATGTAAAGATTAACAGTGTCAAATGGTGACAGCACTATCGTAAATTCCAAGCACACAAAAACTAAGATGTTAAATCCTATCTCTATAACTTCTGTTCCTCTCAATGCGAAATTCAGAAGGTGTTGAATGGAAGTGATCACAGAAAGTAGTAGCTTGATTGATAAAGTCCCTATCTGGTCATTTACGATCTGGCTGAAGGAGAAGCAGCTTTTGCCAGACAGAAAAGCAATTAATCTGCAAACAAGCCGAGGAACAGCAGGGCTGTGCATTGGAGTCTCAGGCTGCTGGGAGCTCATGAGAGGAGATAAGACTGCAGCCTGCTATTTATTGTACATTTTAATTAAGTGCTTGTTAACGGCAGTTATCTTAACAGTCATAAAATTACTGTTGTAATGCATTTTGTTTGAGAAAAAAAAAAAAATGGAGGGAGCCGAAGGACTTTATGAAAGCAGTCACAGATTGCTTTCACTTTAAATCAAAGAATAAATTCTGAAGAGAAGGGATGTTGCAATGATCTAAGCCGAGCCACTAATGGTTATTTAATGTGGCCATCAGTGTTTGTAAGTCCCTAGCATACGGAACATACACAATAGCCTCCAAACCCTCTTTAACACTTATTTGAGATGACAGGAAAAATGAAACCGTTTGTGCTTTCAATGGAAAAGCAATCATTGGTACATTATATTCTGCTTGCCCTATCATGCTAATGCATGGTAAAAATGTCACCAAATGTATTTAAGGACCTGATGGAGTGTTGCTGTTTGATTCCTGTTACTGGGCTGATTAATAAAAATCTTCAATTTGTATGTAAATGCAGTGGGGTTTCATATCATCCGCATACCTGCACCTGGAGAAAATAATAAACTGAAGTTTAATGCAGCAATTATAAGCATTTATGGAACTCTTTAAAGAGGCTGCCTGCCTCCCCTGACCATCAAGATGAGATATTCACAGAGGAATATTACTGATGCTCAGACAAGCAGGGCTGCAGATGGTCCCCAGTGCAAATGCTGCCAATGCAGATTAACTCACTGACTCATACTCACTTTGGTACAACAATGTAAGCTACTTATTGTTAGACAAAAGTGTCATATTTTTCCCTGCATCTGAAATAAAATCAAATTGAACTGTTCTTTGGAGTAGTGGGAAGGGTGGTAATTAACATTTCAAATGAGGACTGTTTGCATCATTTACACTTTTCCTGACATCACTTAATTCCCCTGTGCATATGTTCCCATGACAACATCATCACCACAGATAAAAATTGCATTGGTACAACAGAAACTCTTCAAGATATATGACAACAGCTGTTTGTTTATTTTTTAAGAATCCCTCTAATGATCTTCAGACTTTTAACCAGCGACCCCCTAATGGCTGATCCTTAATGAAACAAAGTATGCAGCTATTTGCATCTTCACAGATGGATATTGGAAAGGGTTTGTGGTTTGGGTACTAATAGAATAATAAGTACCATGTATGGGATATGGTCATGTGGAGGAATACATTACAACATAGGCAGATACCAGCTTTGATGTATGCCCATGCACAGGCTCTGCTCACACAGCAATCCTTGATTAAGTGCATGCGACGTAGATGTTCTTAGTTTGTTGTAACCATTTGCCAATTTGCATTTGCAAATTTCAGTGAATGTGCTCCAAATGAAAAACAAACATATTCAACTAAAATCCCTGTGAGACACTCCACTAGTAAAATATTGTTCTATTGTTTAAAGGCTGTATTTTTATTGGAGTGCAGTTCTTCACTATTAGCAGGGTACCAATGTGTTTTAATGACTGTGATGCTTCTAACAGATTACAGCCAAAGAATGAAATCAATGAGCTACCAAAAGCACAACTATAATTAGTCTTTCATTTAATAGTCCCAGACAAGGCTTTAACTTATCCCATCCACAACTAAGTGCTCTGTTGCCACTGAAGAGCTGTTTTTATGCTACTTCCCAGGGTTCATGATCAAAGCACTCTTCTCAAGGAAGTTAAGTAGAAGATCACCCTTTTTTTTTCAAACCAGCCTCCAGCTTGTCACCAAACAATACTTTTCAGGCCCAGCTGTGGCACATTTGGCTGGCACAGAGCATGCACTGCCTGAAAAGCTGCTCCCTGCTCCTCTGAGGTAAAGGCAAATGAATACCCTGCTCAGGGAGTCCTCCAGCAGTTGACCAAAAAGCACACCAGGAGTCACTTCTGGGTGTGATTTTTCACAAGTAACTGCTCTAGAAGCAGCTTCTTAGCATGTGCATTGACAAGCTGTGTAAATCTTTCAAAAGGAAGCCTCTCCCTCCAGATGTAGCTCTAAATCCAGATTCCAAGCAATTTTGTAACTGCCAAGAGAAAGGCATTGGTACTAGAGACCTCCAGACTGAAAAAGAAGTCAGAACCCATTCTGAGGGAGGGGAACTTGGCAATTACCTGCCAAACCATTGTTTGTTTTGCCACCCTAAATGGCAAGTGTAGCTTCAGACAATCAGCAGCACAATAGCGTCATGCTGCAGAGGAAGAGCTGTTCCACCAAGATGCTCCACAGAGCCATCAGTCACTATATTCACTGCTCAGCGACTTGTCAGACAACTGCAGAAGCTAACCAGGTCATGAAAGCAGCCCCAATTTCCTGATATGCTCACAAGGCTTATCTGCTTTTTAGCCAGTGTTCCATTCAACTTGATAAAAATAAAAATTAATTTTTTTTTTTTATTGCATCTGCAGCCGGTGCAAGAATTGCAAGAATTCTTCTCCTGCTGCAGTTTGATTTGTCTTATTAAATACAAGTACCATTGGTCTAGGATGGAACACCACTCTGCTCACCAGTGCCATTCCAGAAGGATGAGGGAGGAAGATGAAGCATCATCCTCACCAGACTGACACAATGACTAAGATGGTGAGTTGTGTCATCAACTGTTGAGCTGAACTCCATCAAACTAAATGGGAACTCTGTTGTTATTGCCAGCAGACTTTGGATTAGAAACCTGAAGTCTCAACCAACTCCACTTGTGCAGTTGTGCCTGTCTCCTGGGGAGAAATCACCCTGGCACCAATGCCCTGCTAGTGCACTTCCCTTGCACACCCCTGCACAGAGAGCTGGTGCTGCAGAGCCACGGAGCTCTCAGGAGCAAAACCTGTGATACTCCTTTTTGTGTGTTCTCAGCAGAACTGGCAACTAAAATCAGATGACAGTCTTCACTGACAGTGAAAATACAAGAAACTGAAACTTTGCCAGCCAGCTTTCAGATCCCACACAAGCTCTGCAGCATTTACTAAAAGTATAAGTATATGCCATCAATGTTGAAAGATAAACATCTGTACAGAAAAAAAAAATTGTCCTTAAATAATATACTTAGATATGCTTTGAATACTTCAAAAACCCCACCCCAATTTACAAAATACTGGATTCCTGCAGATATTTTTGACTCTTAGACAGTAAGTCCAGCTTGTAGTCATCACTTATATTCTACTGTCCTCTTCACAGCTCGCTAGCACTGAGGCTGCTCAGACATTTGCATGCTCATCTAATGATATTTGTCAGAGCAGGTATTTGTAACCCAGTGTAGTAGAGGCTGTAGTGTTGATCCAGTAACAGCAGTGTAAACATGCCCTCCTTGTGCACAGCACAGGGCTGGCCTGCGTGGCAGTGTGCCTGTCCAGTAAGCTGCAGCATTCAGGTGTGCTGTTAACTCCACGCTAATTACTGCCTGCTCTGTGAGGTGAGGGAGCTTACTCTTATGCCAAACACTGCAAACCACACCACACAAACACACTTGTACATCTAGTAGCCTTACCAGTAAAACAAATTAAACGTGCTTGGGAACACTGCAGGGCACCAGGGTTGGACGGACACAGAGCTCACATCCCTGCTCCATCCGAGCAAACTGGGGGCCTGCAAAGGCCATCCTGCCCCAGCTCCCAGCCACAGGCACAGGGCTTCAGCACAGGGCAGCTGGCAGTGGTCAGAAGCCCATCAAGAACCCCCCTGAGAACTTCCCAGCATGGCTTTCCAATGCCAGTGCTTGGGAATGGTCTCTGTATTGTTTAATTTCCTGCTCTAAATGTAGCCTTTGTGTCTGTGGGGGGGAGCAGGGTGAGCACCAAACCTATTTGGCAGTCACTCTTCCATGCAGGTAAGCATTTTTCCACTCCTGGGTATGAGAAATATCAGCACATTTGTATCAAACTAATTATCAGCAAAGTTAAAAGTAGCAAAACTGTTTAGACAGGGCTTTAAAACTCTTTTATTCTCCATTTGGAAAGTTGGTTTTACTGCTCTTCTACACCATGTTCAATGGTTTCATGTATCATTTCCCTGTTGAAGTCCAGGACTCTACATGGTTTGGTGGAAAAGAATGGGTCTTATTACTTGGAGTTTTATTTTAGTTTTAAATGACCACTGCAAGGATAAATTGCCTTGAAAAATTCCTCCAAATAGTTAGAAATACTTCCTAACCTTGCCATAAAGATTTCTTTTACCACTGTGACCTTAATGAGAATGTTTCCCTTAAGAATTGTGGGGAGTTTTATGAGAAAGCAACAACAAAACAGTGAGAAACCTTGGCAACATTGAGGGGGAAGAAGATCAATAAAAAGAAAAAAAACCCAAACAAATAAAATAATCTCTCAGAAAAAAGGCCAATACCAACTTTTAAGATGACCAAAGTCTAATATCCTCTCATTTGTAAGTTTAATTTGTTTTCTGTACTATTTTTATCCGACTGAACTGCTATTATGTGAAGTACAGAAAAAAGGTCTTTTACTTAGAAGAATTCTTGACCAGCTTTCTCCTAAATATGATATTCTTGGGAAAACAGGATATCACTTTAATAGATGGAAAGAACAGTCCACAGCCACAATACACAAAACCTGATCTACAGCCTTAGCTAACCCACTGCTTTCACACATGCCTAGTTTTAAGAATGTGATGTGCTCCCTAAAAGCCACGAACTCCCATCAGACACCTCAATGGACCTAAACATGAAGCACCAGTTTGGGCACCCTGCCAAACCTCTGCCTACCATTACCATAAACCCCCCTCAACCTACCTCCAAAAAAAAGGGCAAATACAGTGTCCAAGGGAACAGCACTAAAGGCATAACCCTAAAGATGGTGAGAAGCTATCACAGCCACTCACATCCAGAGAGCGTTCTGGAGAAAATCTGATCTCACTGATACCCACAGGACTTCTGTGCCCTCTTCCAGAGGACCAAGAGTTTTCTCAGTGGGCACACTTTGTCTATTAAAATCAGAGCCTGACACCCCTAAAACCCCACACATGCCATATATCCTTAAATTAGATAATTCCACAAAAACAATTGCTCTTCCTTTAAGACAAATTACTGCTATTTTGCTGAAGTTGAGGCTGCATTCAAAACACCACCACAGAATATCAAGGGCTTTCCAGTCAGGGACAAGTGAGCAGTCTCCCAGGAGGCTTATACAGGGCCATGGTCTCCCAAGAGGACTCACACAGGTCCATGATCCCAGCTCAGACGTGTCCCAGGGGCTGAGGGAGCTGGCTGACTCCAGGACAAGGCCACAGAAGCAGCCTTCAAGCTGCCACCATTGGCTGGTCTGCATCTTCCCTGCTAAGAAGCTATTCATGACATAAGGTTTGGAAAAGGAAGGGTCAAGAGAAAACACTTGTGGTTTTGGTGCATTTCCCACATTCATTCAAACACTTTTATTTCATTAATTATTATGATTGGATGTTTGGGTTTTCAGAAAAAAATCCAATGTTTTCAAGTAAATTTTACTAACATTACTATTTAGCAGAAAAGCTTTTTTGCCCCCTCTCAAAACGAAACTCTTCTGTGCAAAAAGTGACCAGCCTTAAGCTGATTGACAATTCTGGAAGGGACAGAGAAACATGTTCACAGTTCTTTCACCAACTGATACACTGAGTCTTTGCTTTAACAGGTCTGAGACCATATAGATGTTTGGAGTGGAAGCTATGGAACTGAATAAAACAAAGTCTTACCTTTTTATCTCCTAACATGCCCACTTTTAGGAGATATCTATCCATCTACATTCCACATATCTCTGAAGAAAAATATTCTATTTCTTTGCAGAAGAGTAAATTCAAAGTTCAATATAATGACAGATATTTTTTCAGAGATCCTAAAGATCCCTAAGCTCTGCAGATTTTACAGACATGACTATATAAACAGGGAACACTTTACCAACCTTTAAATTCCGGTGTCTCAAACACAGAAGACAGCAACCATTTAATATGCATCACATTACCCATATATGAGTTGAGGATATTAAAAAAAAAGGAAAAAAAAACAGGAAAAAAAGTAACTATCTTAAGCCAATAAAACTCTAGCCAATATATCAAAACATGCACATCTTCTTCTGCTAGAAGCACATATATTTCTTTAGTGAAATGGCCACAATCTCAAACTACATGTCACTGAGAAATTCATCATCTCCTCCATCCTGTGTCCCTCCTCGTTCCCATCACTGCTATTACATTGATTCAGCAACTGACTCCAAAGGAAAAATACCACTCACTAATTACCATAGAGTGGTGTTCATTCAGCACTTCAGTTTTCCTTGGAGGCTTCTTACCCAAACATTAACCCTCAACCAAACCAACCTCAGCTGTTTCAACATTCTCTTTTCTTTTTTTTTAAATATATATATAAAATAGAAGAACCAGACCAGTTGCAGTCAGATTTCTTGGCAATGTAACATTTTTAACCAAAGTAATTTATAAATTATGCCAGTGGAATATTTATTTATATGAAGAATTTTGTGGGTTATTTTAAAGGTCAGATTGGAACTGCTTTTATGTAGTAAGTGACTGAGAAATCACTGAATGTTGTCTTGTACAAACTTCACGCTAGCAGCAATGCTACAGAACTATTTTGCTTTTGTCAAGGACGTATGTACATTTTAATTTAGCACTTTAATTATGAAACAGTTGCTTATATAGCTACACAAACTGAAAACAGTTTGGGTGTTAGCTTTTTTTTTTTTTTTTCTTGATCTCTTCTAATATAAAAGATAGTGTAATTCAAACATAACAAAACCAGTGTTCTTCTCTCTGCAGAAAGAGGGGAAAGACACGCAGCAGGAACTAAAGGAGGACTTGAAAGGCTCCGTGCTGGCCGCCTGTCAGGGTCCCACTATTTGCACACCAAAGGTAGCAGACAGCTGGGGCAGAGCCCGCGCTGCCTCTTGCCTCTTCGGCGGGGCCTGCGCCGAGGGAATTCTGCCCCAGCCAGAAACGGGGCTTCCAGCCCTTTTATGCTGCTCTGGCCTGTTTACCCACCATAACGGGGTCAGAGCACAGGAAGAAATCTTAACCCCACGTTTGAGGCAGAGAATGCTGTGAGCCCCAGGACCGGCCACATGTGGGATTCGGTTATCGGCAGCGGCTCTGCCAGCCGGCGCTCACCTACGCCCCAAACGTAGAACAAAAACTTCTCCTGCTTGAATCATACTCTGAGACTAAAGGCACGCTGGAGAAGTGCTCTGAGACATTATAACAGGCATCACAGAAATGCTAAGTACTCCTTTTCCAGGCTATTTTTAGAAAATTACTGAAGAGCAAGATGTTACCCCTGGGCCATGTACATTGTATTTTCCATACTTGCATCAATTACACGGTCAGGTAAGAATGGTCACACATAAAGATACACTCTCAGAGTGAACACCACATTATTTTTTTTCATTTTCTGGACATTTTTTAGAGATGCCTCCCCCCTTCCCCAGCTGACCATGGAATCACTGCACAGCCTCACAGTGCTTTGCTTGGACATCCTCCAACTCTGGACACTCCAGAGTGAAAAGTCAAGTAGAGAAAGGAGAACACAAAGATGAAGGCACTGAGAGGAAGGAAACTATCAAATATCACAGTCCCAACAAGCCATTAGTTTTCTCTGGGATCAGCTAGAGGGTTAGTAATGTGCTTCTAAACTCCATGCATAACAATAGTAGCAAATCACTAACAAATTAATAAAAGTAGTAAAACAATGACTACCAAATGGAATCCTTGCAATCACAAGTTTGAATATTTCACTCTAAAGCTCAAAGGAGATACTAAACAACAGTTTTGTAAAACACTGTTTTGCACAGACTGACAAGAATTACGTATCTGTTGTGACCAGATATGTAATACTGGGGGGTTGGAGTGGGCAATGTACTATTTTAAACCACAGCATATCAGCAGGAGAGCTGGCCAGGTACTACAGCATTCGAGATTTTTAAAAAGGGAAATATATTGATAAAATTTACCCGCTGTAAAACCAGTTTAAAAATTCTGTGTATGTTTTTTAATGGAATCCCAGCTCCAGCACATCAAGTAGTATGTCTTAGTGAAATGAAGCACTCCTGTTTTTCAGCCAAAAATTAATCAGGCCATGTTTGATACCCCTTAATAGAAAAAAAAATTGTTACTAAAGGAATATAGCAATTAAATCACTAGGGCTAAACTGCCACATCCTTACACTTTGCTTTAGGACTGGGTTTTCTGTGATGCAATCTCCACCAAAATTTCTTCACAATGATTCTCTTGCAATGTGTCACAGTGGGAGATGGCAAAAGTTTGTTCACCACCTCTGTTCAAAGGCTGCACTTAATCCTGGAGAAACCTTGATATTTTTGGAGGTCAGAGCTCTCTTTTCAGAGGCTCCAGGTGACTCAATCAGAGTCATCTTTGCCTTGTTTCTCTTGAAACTGAAGATTCCTACAAAAATGAATGTGGTTCGAAAAAACATATCACCCTTTCACTGAAGATTTCTGGTAGGAAGGTGTATTTTATTCACCTTTCAGTTCTATCCCCAAGCTAAATTCAGAAGCACATATGGTAGGAGCTTCCACAGCAAGTAATTGGAGAGGGTATCACAACCAAAGGACTCCTGCTGCTGCTCTGAAAGCAAGTGTTGAGATCTCCATGTAGATGCACAGATCTCAGAAGCATGATCTGGCCCCCGGACATGATAGGTTTCCTATAAAGAACAGTGTTACTATAATCCCTCTCTTGTCATGAAATATTCAATTTTCTTTTTCATTCTTACAAAATAAAATGCTAAATTACCTAGTTTAGTAGGTCAATGTCAAAACTTATGATGAAAAAGAATCTTCCTAAGAGAGTTTCTTAAAACCTGTATAATCAGGTTGGTAATGCTGCCCACAGGGAAAACCCATTAGCAGAAATCTCTAACACATTTCAAAAAGCTAAACCTAAGTGGATTGTGGGTATGCCTGTTTGCTGCATTGCAAGCAGCCCAAGTCATCTCAAAGTGCTGCTCCATCTCAGTGCTCTGGTTTCCCTCTGCACATACTTGGTGTAGAAATCTGACCGTGCAGCCAGCAGACAGATTTTGTGAAGATGAGGAAAGTAGATTTCATCTTCCTCATGTAACTGGAAGACATTTTGTAGCTGATTTCAAGGGTTAAACTCTACTCCTGGACTTCAATACTCAGAAATTCTATGCACTCTCTTTTTAGAGTACTCTTCCTTCCTTCCTATCTGCTAACACAATAGGGAAAGCTTTGTTATCATTAATCATCTTCGGAGCCCTGGGGATTCTCTGAGTACTAGAACTGCTGCAACCTCCCTGGAAAAACCCAGAGACATGAACCAAAGTTTCTGTCAGAGTTCACTCATGCAGATTTTCATTAATAACTGGATTTACAAGCTGGGCACATGCTTATTGCTTCACCTGAAGTCAAAGAAACTAAATCTTTGATAATCACCATCAAAATCAATATTTTTAAATAAAGTATTTGAACTTTTTTTGCTGCAAGGATCTATAATCTGAAGGGAGGAAAGAGAGATTTTTCAGCATAAAACTAAGTAATGTTTTACACTGCACACAACATCACTAGATATTAGGAAAGCTAAGATAAGCATTGTAAATAGAGATGTAAATTTATCAGAAGTTATACATTTTTGAGAGACAATGATTGTGCCTTAACAGAGAACAATTTACCCAGACTAAACACCTTAAACACTGTATGAGTTTAGCAGCAATTATTTGACTAATTCATCATGTCAGCCTCCTAACAAATAGTCCCCAAAGAAAAGCAGCCTGTCTTGTAATTTCTGGAGACTTTGAAGGAAAAGGATATCCTGTAGAAATTAAAGAAAAGCAACATGGCTGAGAAAATACTTGTAAATAAGTCATCAACATTCTGATTAGATCTCTAACTCCTTGATCTAAATGTCTTGTTTTTTCATGCATTCTGCTACTTAAAACTAATTTTAAAAATACATTAAGTGAAGGAATAAACAAAGACAAAAATCTAGTCCTGATCTCTTAAAGTCTTTTCATCTGCAGGTGCAAATTCTGCACTTATTTATAGCTGTTTCCTCAACTTAATGCCCACTCTTCATAGAAGTATAGTGCCAGCAATAATATACCAAATCCCCTGTCTGAAACTGAAACAGATGGGGAGAAGGGAGTTTTTAAAACTCTTCAACACTTATGAATTCCACAAACAATCCAGCAACACAATTCTGTAACTAAAAATAATCCAACAATAAATCTCTCTGATTGAGAGCCCAGTTTCAGCATCCCCAGTGCCATACAGAGTTATGGGGCATTTATGCCTAAAACAGTGTGAGCACTAAGTAGTTGTGCAAGTGCATGTCAAGATAAATGTCCCTACCAATCCACAAAATGATTGTTTTTGTGCATAATTGCAGTAACTACATATACAGGTTAGGTACATAGCATTGATTTTATTTGCCTATCCTTGTGCTACTACAATACTGATAATTTGAATCTAATTTATTCTCATTGTTGATGCAGTTAAGAAGCTGCTGTGTGTGTAAACAGGGGCCTGTGAGCTAAAACTTGGTGTTTTGCTCCACAGAAATTACAATCTAAACAAAAAACCTCTGCACTGGAGAGCAGACTGGTGTTCACTCCACTGAAAAACAGAAGGGAAGAAACAAGAATAAGGAGCAAGAGATGGTAGGAACAGTAAGGCAGAGGGATTGGGCAAAGTGCTGCAGAAATAACCTGGCACACGACACAATAGTTCATTGCAGTGAACCGTGAGACAATGGGCACATTTTACATCAGATTTCCATTTATTAAAAGGGATTTTCAGTGTTTTCCTACTTCAGGAGAGCATAGAGAACATAGAGTAAGAAAGAGGAGATGGTGAGCAAACAGTGTCAAGTAACCACTGTGGTGGTCACTATGGACATATCTAAGGTAAATTGACATAGATTAGGATCAGATATCTGACTAGGATGAAATAGGAGATGCTAAATAAGTGAGAAATCATCCCCTTTAACTCCAGACTACGTTCCCTCACCCAATGACACCTCTTTCCAAAGGAAACAGCTATGAGGAACATTATGACACTGTATTCTGGAGCAGGCACTTCTGAAAAGGCTGGTCTCATCAAGCACAGTGGACCCAGGCATCTTTCATCTGTCAGCCACCATGTTCTGGAGCCTGTTCACCCAGATGCTTTATCCCATCATTTAAATGCTGTTTTAGACAACATTTTCTTCCCTCCTTTTGATTGATGTCCAGCCCAGCACATTATCCTTTCCTTTAAATTGATGTCACTTTCTTTAAGAGCCTAAGCATTGCACCAAACTGTGTTTTAATTGCTATTTATATGTCCCTCAAGTGTGCAGAATCATTTATTGTTCAGCAAAGGCCAGGACATTTTATAAATAAAATCCTCACTTGCTACTGAGAATGATAATATTAGCTGACAGCATCTGGATGCACTCTCAAAGCAAAGATTTTACTTTTGCAAGACAAAGCTAAAATCACAGATGGCATAAGCTGGTGTGAAAACTGCAGAAAGCTTTTTTACCCCCCCGTTCTTCGAACACCATCGTAAGTTGGTGAGTAGGAGGAAAGTAAAAGCTTACATATATCCCAGCATGCCAACCCATGTCCTACTGAGATGCTTGACTGTCTATTGCTTCTAAGCAGCTGGAAGGATGTCAAACTGTCATCACTGATTAAAATGGGATTTTATAGAAAGCGTCATACGTATTGTCAGAATTTTAGAATTATTTTGTATGATGGAAATAAAAAAAAGAATGCTGGTTTTGCTTCAAAACATTTTCTTCACATTGCCCTCTGTTTCACACTAAAGACTGTACTTATTCAGTAATTATGGACTTCAGCTTGCTTTGGAGAGTCAGAGACTTACCCACCATGAATTTTCACTGAAAAGCCTTTACTGTTCCTAAACAGCCTGGAATTGCACAGATGTCTCCCCACCAACATTTCTGCCACTTGCTGTCTCCAGGCTCGTTCTTGAGCACTTGAGTGGAGCTGCTGGTGTCTGTGATTTTGATCTCCATGACTCACCTGCAGTTCCCTGCCTTTCCCTCCCTCAGCTCAGGAAGTAACTAGCTCTGCTGTTCAAACACCTTGTTAGAGACAAAAAGGACCATGTATCCAAGGACATACTGTATTAGCCTTTATTACTCAACACAAACCTTCAGAGAACCCAGAGCCTCCTGACTCCCATCTCCTCTTGCCATCATTATTTGAATTTCCTTAAAATTGAGAGAAAGGTTAAGCATGGAACTCTTTCATCTGAACTCTCTGTTAGGTGGCAAAATTTGTGTAACCCAGTTAAGGGTGGGACACCCCCTATGCCACACTGGGCCACCAAGGGTTGCAGAGCCAGGCCTTGTTCCTCACTGCCCAGCTGAGAGGCCAGACACCAGGCTAGGACACAACAGCAGGGGCGGCTTTACAGTGCCTGGGTTTGGTTTCTTTCCTTTTCCTCTCTCCTTTTCCAATGCAGCTGTAACTGCAGCTTGCAGGAAATACACCATAGCCCCCAGACAGCCCACGAAGCCAGCCCTGCAGTGAGGTGGGCACCCCTGGCCTCAGCTCTGAATGCAGTGTGGACATCATGGGGAAATAATGGTGAAGCAAGATCAAGCATGATGAGCTGGATATGGAGCCAGGGTTTTCAGATGGCACTTTTGCCCTCCAAAAGCTGCCTCACCTGCACCAACTTGCCAGGTTTAATGCTGAATCCTGTCCCCCTTGTACTTCCCTAGCACCCAGTGAACACATCAGCAGGATGCTCACCCCAGGGATGCTGCAGCCAGCTCCCTGATGTCCTGCCAAGCTGAACTGCATCCTCCTGGGGAACATGAAATGGAAGCAAACCTGGATTGCTGGATTCTCCACTGGCATTTATGCTGGTAGGTCAGGGAGATAATTAGCTCATCTTGGAAAAAAATGGGGATGGTTGGTAGGGGACAACAAAAAGAGCACCACAAAAATATAAACTCTGTCATACCAATTACAATTCCTTGTTCCTTTTAGCCAGTTACTGCATCACTCTGAGTGTTAGGAAATGGTCTGCATGAGGAAAATAAAGTGACCTTGTTGCAAACCCTTCCAAACAGAACTAAATTATGTAAATACATTCTCCACCCAGTGTGCCTGCAACCCTCTGCACCAGTGGTTAAACCTCAGTCAAACCCGGATCTCTGGAGAAAACAGAAGGTTAAAAAGTTTTTTTTTCTCACCTGGGCAGCACTGGATTGTTTTTAATCTCTCCTGGGACATACTGCAATCAGGAAAAGGTGCAAAGAGAGATAGCTGCAGACTGATCATTTCTCCAAACAAATAACCACAATAAATTCATCAGAGCAAGAACTCTTGAAATACCAGAGGCCTGATGTAAACAAAGAGCTTCCAAATATATAAACTGAAAAGATGATGTTCAACCCCTTTAAACAAGTACAGTGATGGCAATGTACTTTAAAGTTTGAACAAAGCTTTTGCTGGGTTCCAGCACTGAGCTGCTGAATCGATGGGAGATGGGAGATGAGTGCTGTAGTCCCAGCCTGTCACGAGGAACTTGAGCTAAAGCTGGGAGAGCCATGGACACAGCCATGCTCCCAGTTCACCAGGTGTCCCTCACAAGAGACACCTGGGTTTTTTGAGAGATTTCAGCATTAGCCAGCCCTGCACAGCCCACACACAGAGCACAGGGGGGTGACCCCACTGGGGCACCCTGTGCTGCCCCTCTCTCAGGCACGGTATTTGTGGTGGGTTGTGCCCACAAAATTGGTTCAATGAGGTGGCTCAGGTGCCTTGCTAAGCTGAGCCCTTGGCAGAGTGCACAAGTTCCTGCTGCCCAGCCCAGTCACTCTGGAAGCAGCCAAAGAAATTTGGAGCCACATCTGCACATTCCAGGTAAAACTGAGCCAAAGATGACTCCCCAGAGTCAAAGGAGTCTTGCAGAAAAGTCAGGTGCTCTTCAGTGGGATCAGGGGCACTAATGTGTCACAGAACAATTTTCAGTCTAAAAGCATGTTTTTAAATCAGTGATTCTAGTTTTAAGACTCAGTCATAAACCCTCAAATAAACAACAGCAAAGATAGCACCCTGTCCCTGTAAACATGCCACTTCATGGAGATTTTTACATGATACTTTAAACTGACCATATGCACCAATCAAAATACCAGCAAATAAAGCTTCTTGCCCATATTTTCCTAAATAATATACCTTCAACACATCTGCTGATCCTGAGGTATTAACCAACCACTCTTTCATAACTGTGAAAAGCAAATATTGACTGAGCATTGAGGTACGGTAAATAAATTATATTTACCCTGACATAGTGCTCATTGCCTTCCCTAATTATACACAGTGAAAAACATTTAGTCTGGCCATTCAAGAGCTTAAATGGGCTTAACAGCTACTGAGACAGTCAGAGCTATGAAAACTAAAAATGCATCTTTAAAGATTAACGAGGAAATAGTGTTATTCTGTCCACATGCAAGTGTGATTGTACTCAATATAAGGAGTTGTCATTTGAAAAGATAAATAATTTATTGCTATTAGGCAGGTTTACAAGCATTAATTTCCTGGTGCTATTCAATCATATTAAAAATATCCTTTAAATACTTTTTTTAGAAGAAATGTAGGCATTTAATGAGGGAGACATGGAGAACCAGCAGCACTTTGAGTTTTTGTGTAGTAGTAGGTAATAACTGCAGAAGTAGTGTGTAAAAACCTGGTCAGATGGGGATGAGAGGAGAGGAGCCCTCACCAGAGCTGGTCCTGTCTGAGAGGCAGAGTGCACGGCTAAGGGAAGGAAAATCATTTGAAATCCCAGCTGTGACTGGACACATAGCTATCTCATATGTTTCACTTCCTTTCCATCAAAACTGCTGGGAATTGACCATTTTCATGCAACAATGCAAAAATCCTCATTACCATCCTCTAAATATGCATGAATAAAATGCTGAATAATGGCAGCCCAATTGTCACCTAGAGACTGGCCTTTTACTGTCCAATAAGCCAACATATTCATCTCGCAGAGATATGGCACATAAAGAGGGACACGCAGCCCAGATATATTTTTTTTCCCAAGGCAGGTGAAAATAAGGGGATTTTGAAATGCTAAATAAAAAAATCAGTCATGTTGACTGACATTTTTAAAATCCATGCATCTTATCCAGGGTGAGATATTATTATCTGACTGTCATAGAATATGACATGACAAATCCACAAGCCCTGGGTAAGTAGGTGGATAGGGAGTGCTTAGCAGTCAATGTGTGACAATGTCGCATTAGCTTTGATTTTTTTTTTTT
>VZRH01008009.1:742881-759389 GCA_013397555.1 Urocynchramus pylzowi
TTTTTTCAGAAATCCCTCTCTCAGTTTGACAGCCTCGCTGGAGCCCCAGCCAGGCCTGCCTGAGCCAGCACAGAGAGGCCTCCCTCTCCCTTCTCCCTCTCTGTTGGCTGCTCTTTTCCTGTCTAATCAATTATCTCCCTAGCTAGTCCTTCTCAAAGGTGAGAGCTCATTATGCATATTCATAAATCACAGCTCCCAGACCTGACACTGATTGATGTAATCATCTCCCGCTCGCTCCCTGTCTGCGCGGGGCCGGCCGGAGGAAGCATCGGCGAGGAGGAGGAGGAGGAGGAGGAGGCAGGAGAAAGAGACTTCCAACTTGTCAGACCCCGTTGTGGTGGGAGCGGCCGGCCGGGCGTAGCGGGCCGTGTCAGGCTCGCCATTCAGCGCAGCCAAAGTGCCCATCACGGCCCGGGACGAGGCAGGAGAAAGCCCTGGGAGCTGGGAAACAGCGCTGAGCCGCCTCCAGCGCGGCGAGCTGCTATGCAGGCAAAAGCTCGAGAGTGTGGAAAAGATCCAGCACAATTTTCACAATCAAGCATCAGACCATGCATTAAAATACCCTCCCAAATCTTTCACGTTAGCTGATGCACGTGCTGCTGTTTTCCTTAGGTACTTAAAACTGGTTTATTCCCCTAAGAATAGATATATGTGGTCTGGATCATGAGCATTTAGATATGTGATATAGCAAATATCTTCAATCCTATATCCTCAGTAGTTATACTGTATTAAAAAACCAAATTTGTCAAGTATGTAAGTTGCTGTTGAAAGGGTTTGGGAGCAAAAGGGCTCCTCCAGCTCAGACTACCAGCTTTCCAGACAGGAACGTGTATCTCAGCTGTGACTGGTTTTCCAGTGTGTACTCCAGTACGTCAGTGTTCAAGATGCTGTTCAGATTATGTGGTTTACCTGTATGGTTAATATTTACAGTTTTAAAATACCTCTTTTATCACTTTGGTCCGAACTATCAGTGTACTAAAGTAATAATACAAAAATATATGCCCTGGTAATCATAACAAGATACAAATCAAAGGGAGCCCTAATCAAGTACTTTTGAGAATGTTATCTTCCTTGTTAACAAATGGTAATAAGAAAATTAGGGCTTATAGCTTGCTTGTGTTTTATCTAAGAAAACCAATAAAGATATCAGATGTTCTTTGTTTTATATGTTTGAATGTAAAGCAGAATAATGAAGAACATGTACCTTCTAAAGCTTCATTTGCTTTATGGGCATTAACCCTTTAGGATGCCAGTGAAATTCTGAATTTGCAGAATGAGAACAAGCCTGTGCTGCCACCCAGGGTTTCAAGGCCCAGCTTTGCTGCAGTCAAGACAACATATTTTTTTATTAAATGCTGAAATTGGAACAAAGCAACAATGGCCGCTTGCTAGCTGTGCATGTCCAACAGGCCTCTTTACTATTCAGCAAATGGAAGATATTAAACAACATTTTGCTTAAAGGTACACTGAGGCCATTTCCATTAGGACATGGTGTCATTCATTTATTCACATGTTAAGTGGATGTCCTTGTGGCTAATGAGTAATAATCAACAGTGACTCCACTTTATTCCTTTGCTCCCAGCAATGTTAAATACTCTGATGGAGTCTCTTTGCTGACACACTAGAGAATATGGTTAAAAAGTGCTAAAGGACATTTGCAGCTTAGAGCAGCCACATACACACATGCTGGAAATAGCACTTTTATTACAACCTAGTCTATTAGGCTTTGTTCCTGTTTAAGGCATGGCACGTGGAAACTGCTGATATTTATTTGAAGGTACTTTACTCCTTAAAAGCCGGAAACTGTTTCAATTTGAGAGTCAATGTGGTTATTGCTGGGAGATGAGCTCTCGTCCAGCTGGTTTCTGAAAAAAATCAGACTGCACCTTGCAATAGCTCTACATTTGGTACATGACTTCAGATAAATCCTTAGTGGAGGAGGGATTTGGGACAGAACCTTTCCTGCAAAAAATGTAGTTTGACATTTATTTTATAAAATCAAGTAACTCCCCTACCAGCTTATTAATTTTATTACATCAAATGGCAGCAGCTAAGTAGACTAATAAAATATAGTAATCTATATTTTTTTTCCTTTGCGTGATTGCTTACACTGGAGTCTGCAGCATGGTTGTCTCCCGTGTCAATTCCTAAAGTTTGAAAGGTATAAATGAATCATTCTTGGTCCTGATTAAGCTTAAGTTAGAAATAAAATATGTCAATCAATCTGGTTGGAAATGTTCCTGCTGTCTAAGTTGGTTATGCAAAACACTCTAAGGTGTGTAGGCATGCTCAATTAGGTCAAGGGATCTGATGGCACTCCCAGCCATAAATGTGTGTCACTCGGATTCCTCATTATTTTTAGCAGTGGTGAAAATGCATGTCAGTAGGCCAGCTAGCCAGGCTAGAATAAAATTACTTACTGGGTATGCATAAACCTGAGATTTTAATACATAAGTATTATACTTATTTTCAAGCAAAACAGTGAAAAGAAAATAATTCTCTCTCAAATATATGACTCACTCTATTGGATTTCTCAGCGATCATTAGTATAATTCACACTGGACTTTGCAATTCTCAAGATACCTTAGCAGTAAAATTTAAGTGCCTAAAAACGTAGATGTAATGTGAAATTAGATACAAGGAGTAAAACATTGATTTTCTCTGTTACAGTCTAACTTGCTTCCAAGAAAGATAAAGCTTCACTAGGAGATTAGACCAGCCCCATTCCAAAATAATTTAATGAAAAAGGACACTTGAGATGGCTATTGAACAGCAGCACCAGTGCAGGTCTTCTCAGATGGAGACTTTTGCAAGTGTTTCCTAGAGGAGACAATGCCAGAAATGTTTGCTTGATAGACAGATTTCCTCTGGTGTGCTAAATCACAGCCTGATACTAACAGAAATGTTTCTGTGCAATTACAGGGGGAAAAATGTGCAGAAAACAAAATTTCAGTGCTCATTCCTGCCTTCCTGCACCTGGTGTAGTTGCTGAGATCACCTGAATTGGCTAAATGACCAGGGTTAAATCCTCTGGTTTTAAACTTTACGTACTGGTACTTTGAACCACACCAAGACCTTGGGCTTGGGTGCAAGAAATGGAATGAGAAACCAGCTAAACAGGAGTCCAGCCTGGTTTTGTTATGCAAAAACCCAAGCAACCAAACCTAAATGCAGGGAACTGGTAAACTAAAAGTAAAACATTGCTTCCAAGAACCACAGGCAAGACTAGTATTTTAGGTAAGGCTGAGGCTTCTTAAACAGAGGTCTCAAATATGGTGTTAAAGATGGCAGTGTTCCTTTAAGAACAGCATAATGCAGCTAATATTTTCTTTACTGCCAATAAAACACAATTAAATCTCATGAATTAATATATTCACTTCAGGAAGAATTCCCATTCTTTTCTTCAGATATCAAAATGGAGCCATCATCAGTCAGTTAGTTAAATAGGGGAATCTGGAGAGTAAGTAAATGGAAGAGCTTTCAAATGCAGGGCTGAAAATGCCCAATGAATGTGTAGGGGGCTTCAATAAAAAGATTTTGACTTGTGTTTTCACCCCTTTCCCACTTTGCTCATTGTTTACTGACACTGCTGTGGACACAGTATTCAGTCCCTGCCCGCCCCAGCCCTGGGATGTAAAAATGTCATCTCTATTGTGCTGCCGGGCTGGCTTTGATGCTGCCGCAGCCCTTTGTGTGCCCTTCTCAATCCCTTTATAAGGCTGTCCTGATTGTCCATACTGAACATCGCCACAAAAGCTCGTCTTATTGAGAAAATAAAAAAGTCAGAGAGGGGCCAAATGACGGGAGATTGGGCCTTTGCTGTAAAAGACCTACTATTCACATTCAGCAGTCATTTTTTCATCGAGGAATTGCAAAGTTGGGATTGTGACCGTGCCAGCAAAGCCATTTTAGACACTTTCTTATTAAATTTTTATTTATAATTACTTTTATAATTACTTTTATTTTCTTTTTAATAGCTCATGTACTGCTGGGGACAAACATCGAATCCTAGAAACAATCGTGGAGGGTATTTTCCCCTTTTCAAAGAAAATTGCTGTATAACTCAAATGTGCATGATTCATCTGGGAAGTTCAGACAGATTGCGTGGAAATTCAACTACGCAAAAACTACAAAAAAAGGCTTCTTGTGATAACAAAACAAGTCAGAAACAGACCCCATCTCCCCCTGCTACGCAGGAGTACACACATTTGCAACCCAGAGCCGGAGACCAAGGGTTTAAATTGCCAGTCTGGAAAACCTTTACCCGTTGTTCTTCCACCTAATGCTACCCTAACTTGTACTGAGTGTCTGTGGGCAGGATGGAGACAAAGGCTGGATAAGGTCTTATTCTTTGGGAATGGGCTATCGGAATGGGAGGATGGTGATTTCATGGCTTTTGTTGCTGAGGTTAGGGACCGAATTCTCTCACTGAATTAGAATAGTAACAAGTGGGACTGGGGATCTCTGGGGCTTTTGTAGTGCACTCATCTGAGAGATTGCGCTTTTCTCAGCCCTTCAGATTTATTTTGCCAAAGTTACAGGGCAATTATGGAAATGCGCCCTTTGAAGCTGGGCCGATTTCTCTTTATTTTCTCTCCCCCCACCCAAAGGAAAACCTCTCTTGCCTCCATTCTTCAGCAACTTGGCAGTCATTAGGCAGTGGGGTTTTGAGCGGCCATTCAAATATTCTTTTGAATAGTACGAGAGAGTTTTAAGAAATATGTGTTAAAAAATAAACTTTGAAGCTTTTTGGGAAGGAAGTGTAAAATAGCACCAAGGTAACAACGTCCCAGAAAACAGGTTCTGTGTGTGCCAGGTGCCAGAACATGAGATGCTTCCCATGAAAAGCAGCTCAGTGCTCTGGGGCTGGCCAGTGGCATGGGGGTGTTTGGCCAAGTGACCACCTGGGTGTTCCTGCCTTGCCACACCGGTGCAGCTGGCAGCTCCACAGCAGCACCGTGCCCCTCGTCCCTCACGTGTCCCTAACAGGAGGCCCAGCACAAACAGAATTGTACTTTCACATCTTTGTACATTATTTATCATCGGAGTTTGGAATCTTGATGCTGCGTGTGAACTAAGAGGACATATTTTTTTTCCTTACTTGCTACGCTAATGAAGTAAATATGTCTGAAACCAGATGGTGAGACCTGTAGCTAGGCAGGTTGAGGCCAGTTTTGCCCAGAAACTTGGTTCTGTACATCTCTTTTCACTCTCTACTCCTTTTCCTTATTTATATCAGACTACTTTGCTCTTTTAAGATAATTTGGCGTTTTTCTGAGCCATTTAACAAATACTATGGGCCAAATTCAGACTTGGTATTAGAGGGAAGAGATACTTTTGGTGTCCCTGAAAGTTATATACACTTACACAGGGCCTGACATAAATGTGGACTTTCCATCATCACCAAAACATGGTAGAAATATGATGACTTCTTGTCTGAGTTTTGTAACTGAGATACAAATGCATTTTTTGCTCTCTATAGGGTTTATGAATGATCCTTGGACCACATATTCAGCAACATGGAACATAAAGAGATTTGTGTTTTCTGGATGTTAGGGCTTGCAAATTTAGGAACAGAAAATTCCTCTTAACTGTGAATGTGTTTAAAAGAATGAAAATCCAGCTCAAACCTCTACAGATGTGTGTTTACAATAAAGCAATACAAATATTTCCCATGATGGGTGCATAAGGTTTAATGTCACATCTATAACGTGCAGCACTGCATACAAAGGTGTAACAATTTTCATGCGAGCTGGGCTCAGTGGAGTGGCAGAAAGTACCACTGGAGACCATCATATCTCCAATCTTCTCCTCATCCTCTTCCCCTAGTTCCCTTTCACACATCCAAATTTCTTCTCCAGCCTCCCACGAGGGCTTCCAATACCCTCCCTATTCCTCTGTACCTTCCCCCAGTCTGGGAACATCTCATTTATTCTGGAACTCATCACATTATTGGGATCCAGTAATCTGTCCAAACTGGATCTGCTGTTTAAAAGCCTTCCAAGAGCTTTGGGGTGTCTGATTCATTTCAATGTGCACCTGGATCTGGTGTACTCCATTTTGTAATAAGGAAAGGAGAACTTCTGGGGTACAGGCCTAGGTTCAGGTTTGGGTAAAAAACCTGAAAATGGGTCTAGGTTCTATTGTGCTGGTCTACTCCAAGTGCATTTCTAATATTAAAAAGTCAGGTTAAGAAAAGGAAAACCTGCTAATAATTTTAAGAAACTCCTGCTAATAATATTAAGAAGCTCTTCCATACATGGTAGGGAGTTGGCTACTCTGAAAAATGGTAGTATTTGTGCCATCTGGCATAACCCTGGGAAACATGCAATGGGGCAAGTGATGATGTTTTGCTAGGGAAATAATCTAGGGAAATTATTGCAATCCTTTCATTTCTGCCTTTGACAATTTCTATTTATTTCTTTCCTTTTAAATCTGCATAAAAAACAAACAGCACACTTACCTTTTGAGCCTCGAACTTGTCACAGAGTCTGGCTTTCTACTGTTTTAGGCTTTAAACACCAATAATTACGAAAACTTTGAATTATAATTGCAAATGCAGTTGCTGAGCACAGGGCTGGCCAGCTTCCCCAGGTGAGGGCCCTTGAGCAGTCAGACTTCTCCTCCCTGGCAGCTCCAGCCTGCAGGTGGTTTGGGGGACGCCTTGTATTAATCTGGCCTTAAGGCCACAGAGACATAGATCACCATGACGAAGTCTCTGCCTGGAGGAAAAGGTCACAGATTTTGAATACTTTAGATATTTTGTCAGCCACTTCTGAAGATTGTAAAGAAAATGGGTTTCCATGTTCAGTGCTGTCAAAAATGACCCTCAGGATGCAACGCTTCTCTTTGTGCTTGGGTCAAAGCCCACAAATAGGTAGGGCAGTCAGCAACAGGGTGAGATCTTCCAGATCTTCCAGGGAACAATTCTGGCTCATCTGGGCTGAATTTTAACCCCTGGGCCTTGTATTTTCTCTGCAGTGCAAGCAAACCAGCAGGTCAGAATTATGTCTGTCAGTGTCTCAAAGGTTCAGAAATTGAGGGATGAGCATTATAAACTGTAATGATCAACTCATTTGTGGTACAAGGGACAGCACCTCCCCACTAATTCTACAAATAGACTTTAGATATGGGTGTCTACTATTTGACTGTCAGTGGGAAGTATATATCTCATAAGGCTCTGACCTGGTTATCTTCTAACCCCGAGCAATTAATCACCAGCATCTAATAGGGAGTAGCTGAGCACAGCAGCATTTGGTGTCCAGCCTCTTCACAACACTGCTTTCACCTTTTCTACAACCATCAGACCTATAGCTTTCCTCAATGTGGGACCACTACTTTCATTTGGACGAGAACTGGCACAAAATCAAGCTCTCTGAACACACCAATTCCAGTCCCTTTAAAAGAAAACCCAGTGAAACAAAACCTAAATCCTTCCACAAAACAGAGAATCTTGTGCAGTAAAGTCACCAAACACCTGGGTCTCAGTTATCAGCCGTGCTGCACAGGGGGGCAGAAGAGAACAGGAAGGGTCATCATCCCCCCTCCATGTGTGTTGTGTTTCTTGTGCCTGTGTCTGCAGGAGAGGATGGGGAGAGGACCAAAATCAGCCATCCTGTCAAGCTGGTAGGGAATGCTGGGGACTCTCCCACTGCTTCTGTTGCAAGCAAGAGGAATGGCTTTGTCTGCAGTGGGATTGTGCAAAGTTGGAGTAAGGTAGTGGAGAATCAGGCCCTATTGATTCTTTGTAGTACTGGAGCTTTGTTTTGAAGTGCAATAAAAATACAGGTGGTGGAGGAGATAATGCACGGTACCGTTCCTTTGGGACACTCGGGGAGACGGTAAGGAATTCCAAAATAAGGAGTGTGGGTTTTTTTCTAGCATTGATCACAAACACTAGTTCAAGAAAACACCCAGAAGTAGTAAATATGTAAATTTGTTATGAAAGAAGAACCTACAAGTACCCGCTATGTTAGAGAATTTCTTTAAGGATATTTGATCCTCATGCAGAGTTTATCAGATTGTGGTTTAATTTGCACATTCAGGGTTTCTTGGCTGGTTATTTTTTTTTGTTTTATTTTGCTTTTTTCAAGGGGGGGCTCCATTTTAAAAAGCTTTTCTTTCTCTTCTTCTTTAATGCTTGTACTGGAGGTATTGCACTTCTGCTAAGATACAAGAAGTATGTTTACAGGGTAATATAAATCAGGTTTGGAGATTACCAATTTCATATAAATTAGATGGGAGAATACTGTTCCGCTATTTTGTTGTCTAAATTATATGGAAATTGGTCTTATGCAAGGAGTAAGTCCTCACAGAACAGGGCCCTTAGGCTTTTGGTTTAATTATCATAAGCTTCCATTTAATTAAACTTATTAAATGGTTTGGTGTAAGAGCAGACTATCATTTTGCAGAAGCTTTCTGAAACAGAAAAATATTTATGCCCTAGCTGCCTGAGAAGGAAATAACTCTTTTCTTCAGAGATGTTTCCCTCAATTTAAGGGTGAGGGTCACCTGGGCCATCCTCACAGGAACCTCTAAACTCTGTGTACCCAGAGGCATTCCAACCTGTTCCTCACTACAGACCCAGCAAGTTCAGCTTGTCCTGCAGCTGGTATTTCACTTTACAGGCCAGAAATTACAGGACAGTGTTGGCATAAAAAGAAGTGGATGTAAGTGAACCAGGAATACCTGGGAACTGAAAGGAAGTCCTAGGCCATCAGAATAGGGAGGCTTTGGAGCACAACAAATTGCCAAAGCATCCAACCAAAAAAACCCAGCCCAACCCCAAAACAAGAACTCATTTGCTTTCATCAGATCAGTTTGACAGATAATTTGGGCATTTCATGATATGGTGCCTGTGTGAGCTGGAGATGGGACTCAATGGCTGAGGAAGCCTCTTCCAGCCTTCTGTTCATGGGCAATCCTTTTGTGAGGCTTTGCTCTCCTGAAAATAGCTAGATAATGGGATTGACCCCAGCTGTCCTGGCCACTTTTATATACAACCATTGTCCATGATATGTATCAGTTTAAGCAGGAAAACCCTTTTTTGATGCATAGATATTATAAGAGTCCTCATTCTGATGAATCTGACTCTCAGTGACTTCCTACAGAACCCTGCCTTTATTTATCAAGGCTATAGCACAGCTTCTGGGAAACGTTACACCCCTTGTTTTATTCAGCAAAATTTAAAACTTTGTTTGGGTTGAAAAAATATGCTTATTGATACTATATTTCCAGACACAATGTTGGAGTAGCACTATGTGTTAATATTTGTGGTGCTGTGTACTTACTCCTTTAAAAGGAATAATTAGAAGATTAATTAGCTGAACATGTGAAATAGAGATGCTTCTTCAGGGACATGTGAGAGGCTGATTAATAAGGGAAGGGAGGGCCCCTGAGTGTCAGGGACCTAATAAATATATTTAAGGACAAAAAGGTAGAAAAAGAAAGTACACATTACTAATGTTGATAGAAAGCCTTAACTGCCTAATGCATTTCAGAAATTGCTTGAGTATAGTTAATCTGTGTGATAACATGACCCTCAGGGTTAGTTAGATCTGTGAATTCTTATCCCCCTGGGGACTTAGCAAGTTTCCAGAGATTCACTGCAAATTCTTATAAGGAAAAGGCATTCACATGTGAAAGATTTCATGCAGATTTTACTTCTGAATACTCATGTTACACAAACTCAAATGTACTGAGATAATGGCAGAGAGCGGAACTCAGTACTAGCCACACTGTTAATTTAAAATTTCACTTTCTAAAAACACAATTATGTACATTTGGATTTATTATGGGATCTCATATAACTCTAGATGAAAGGAAGTGTTTTACCATAACAATACAGGATTGCTTCTCTGTGCTAAATTAAACTGTGTATGTATATGCTGACAAACAAATGTATCAGTTGCTATTTTCTTCATTTGATCAGGCATTTCTTACACACCCTTTACAAAAATTTCATGGGAAACTCACAGAAAAACCCACCTAACTGATATAGACTGGAACCATAAAGAGCTTAGCAGCCTCATCAGTGTTTTAGGAATCCTGCCAATGGGAAGGCAAAACACATTTTTGAGAGTTCAAAAGAAAATGTAGGCAGTGTAACATACTACTGACCCCAGCAGTGGCGTGATCATCAGGTTCCTTCTCCCAGACCCAGCAGGCACCAGTGCTGCTGGGGGGATGAAACATATCCTTTTGTGAGCAGGGGAAGCTGGAAATGTGGGTTTTGTTTTGCTTGAGATGCTGTGTCCCAGCTGGCCCAGGAGAGAGATGCAAAACAAAAATTTTTTTACAGACGGCAGTTTTTACACCACCACCCTATAGGGCTATGAGACTGGGATTTCCAAAGGAATTTAGAGCAGTTAGGCATCCAAATCCACTGAAATTTCCTCTGAAATATATCAGCTGTAGACATGTTATAGGAGAAGCTTTTTCTTTTGAAGAACAAGATGGATTCACTCTTCTTAATATGGGTGTAAATGTGCAGAAAGGGGCAAAAGAAAGGAAATACTCTGAATCTGCAGTAGGCAATATCATGGATTGAAAGAACCTGAATGTTCTCATTTGTGTGGGCAATCTATTGATTCATTCACATCCAACCTGTGTTTTTGTCCAGACTGTAATCCAGGGTTTGTGTTCCTGCACAGCATTAAAAGAGGTGAGTGAGATCAGAGGGCAATGATCCTGAAACTAAAAAGCAGCCACACATTTTGTGCATGTATTTCTGACAAGATACCTTTGGCTCACCCTCTGAAGTAAAGCAAGATTTGTTTCTAATAGTTACATTGATATAAATGGTACAGAAGGTATACTTTTCAGCTGATACTGCAAAATGGAGTGCTCACCACATAGTTGTGCATAGGAGGTCCTGCCCATATATATAATTTAACAAAAAAGAAGCTTTTGTACTAAGAAGTTACAGCTTAAAGCTTTCTTATTTGGGAAAATTCCAGCCTTTGTGCTCATATCCCAGTTATTACAGTAAAGACTTCCAAATGGGAGATATTTTAGAAGAAAACAGTACCAGAGTGATAAGGGTACTGTGCTTATTTTTCTTCAAGCATTGGTATGCTTTTAGTTCAAGAAGGAATTTTAAAAGGTTCTAGATGAGATGGTACAAATCAAATATATTCTTATAATATTTATATAAAATATGTCAAGAAAAAGGAATAACAGGGACTATTAAAACACATTGCCTGAGAAACAAGAACAATGGCAGGGCTAGACCTTATTGACCACAGCTGGATAGAGCAAGCATGGGACAATAAAAATTATTTTAGAAACACAAGATTTTACTCATTAAGAACAACATTTCCTTTGCCATTCCATGTAACTGCCCATTAAATGTGGCTTTTGTGGGAGGATGCATACCTAGAAGACTTGCATGGACTACCACTGCTAAAAATATGCACACTGGCCAAACCAAAGCAAAATCTCTTGTCTCTGGAATTAGTATTTCCTACTTTGGTATCTTTTCCTGTAGGGATATTAACATACAGATAACATTAACAGAATGAAAATTTATTAGCAATGACAGGAAGGCAAGGAAGATTGGTGAGTAAGATCCAAGGGTATGAGGGGAAAGATCAAAACACATCACAGAGTCTATCATCAGTCTGTTCCTGGGTACCTAGGAGAGAAAGTAAAGCTTCAAAAAGATGAGAAGAAAGCTGATGATGGGTGACACAAGCAGCTCCTCTCCAGGACAATGACAGAACAGTAATTATAGACAACGGTGACATGTGATGGAGAGCTTTACCCTCCAACTTTACAGGAAATGATCAGGGCAAAATACATATATCAACACACTCTGTGATAGGAGGAATAGGGAAAGAAAGGAAGGGTGAAAGGCATCCTCTGCCACTGCCCTATCACCGTGCTTATGCTATCAGGAGTGACAACAACCCAAAGCAAGAGAAGCAAAGAGATGTGTCCCTCTGCAGAAGACAAGCAGGCCATTTCTGAGCTGAATGTGTGGTGGCCAGGCAGTCCCTGTGTCCTGGATGGTTCTCAGGGCTGCTCCTGGAAGGCCAAGCCTTCCTCTCACTCAGCAGGAGCCTGCAAGAATCACAGATCAGTGCTGGACGCTGCCAGCAATGATCCTGAAATGTGTGTGTGTTTATTTCAATTTGTAATCCATACATTTATAGTCCTTCCTGTAGGCTGCAGACTACTAAGAGAGCATTACAGGAAATGTTTGAGCTGCAGAAACTCACAACAAGTGCCAGTGTGGAAAGCCAGCCAGCAGCCTCTTCTCCAAGGAGGGGTTTGGTGTCCCCCCAGCAATACCTGGGTGGCCTCACCCCCTGCTGTTCACAGACTGACCTGCCAAGGCAAAGGCAGGTGGGTGAGCAGGGGCAGGGTGGGAGGGCCCTGCTGGGGTGGGATGCTGCTGTGAGGAGAGCCAGGCCCATGCACAAGCATCAGGTGTGACCCAAGGGCCCTGCTGCCAGCTCCACTGGGAGAGTGGTTTTGTCCAAGGACAAATGCATGCAGAAATGTTCCCTGTTTACATGCACCTACACATGTTCACTCTCACACACACAGATACTATAAGGCTCAATAAAAGATCAAAAGCAAATAAATGAAGCAAATTAATGAAAATTAAGTGTAAGGCTGTAATTGCACCCAACCATACAAAAAAAAAAAAGAGCTCTGACCAAATTAGTATGTAATGCACTACTTCAGACAGATGTTTGAATGGGAACAAAAGGAAATAAGGAGGAAACCCATACAATGCTGGTTTGAGTACTTTCAGGAATATGAAAAAAAAAAAAAAAAAAAAAGGATAATTTCCCATTTTGCCTGCAGCAGAAATAAGGCCGGATTCTGATCCATTGAAGATACTCTTCCCGTTGCCTTCAACAAAATCACCATCCATCCTCTGCAATAACAGCTGAGAAACATGTTTCCTGAACAAAAAAGGGCAGGGCTGTGCCTCACTGCACTGGGGGCTCCTGGGCATGGATTAGCAGTTAACCCAGGCACAGGCTTCTGCTAGACTCTCACAGTACTTTTCTTTCTGCTTCTCTTTTTATTGCCCACAGATTTTAACCATGAAAATCACAAGTGCTTTTTCTTTAGCATGTAGAATTTGAGAACATTTGTTTCCAGTTGTGATCATAAAGAGATAAACAAACTTCTGCTAGCATGACAGCTGCAGTCATGGCCACTGCAGAAAACATGGTGCAGAGCACTGCATCTGCACAGGCACAACTGCCTCCCCAAAATTGTACAAGTTTCTCAATCTATTCTATCTCCTTACTCAAAGAATTAACTACCTGTTTAGAGGGAGAGGGTACACACAGTCATCAGTGATTCCCAGCAGTTCCATGTATTCCACAGTTTCTGACATCAAAATACTCAGTTTTACTGCAGTCATGTAACTGGTTTTTGACATATTCCTTTAGGATATGCTGAATTGCATTCAGACTGATACTGATAAATTGTAAATTTATCACTGTAATTTTGCCATTCTAGGATCTCATTCTTAGACATTAGAAATGTGTGCTGTAAAATGTAATTTATACAAGAGATTAATAAAATGGTCTTCTTGACTCCTCTGTTTTCCCACGCAGAAAGGCTTTCCCATTAGCATAAGAGTCTGATCACAACCTTGTTTCTTTAAGTGCTACTCAGTTCTCTCCTTCACAGATGGGCAGCCTAAATTATTTACTGGTACTGTGCAGGGTCATCAGCGAACCTCAGATCACAGTTAGACTGCCAGATTGTCTTTAACATGAAGTCTTGGCTGTCACAGCTCTCTCCACTGCCTTCTCAAGATAGATCCAGAAAGTGCCAGGAGACAGCAAAACCTGCCCATTGATGCCTGTAATCTCAAGGCTGACACTTACCTTACCTTGCTGTTGGGCAGGGATGACGATTGAGTCTCTTCAAATGCAGTTTTAAGAGTTGGATGAAGGATTTCTTGTCCAAACACTAAAATCAGTTCTTGACTCATCACACCAGATTGAGGAAAATGCCTTTTGGAAGCAAACAAAGACATTAGAGACTTTCCCATCCACTGATCTGAATGTGCCTGCAATCAGCTCAGGTGCAGGACTTGGTGCACTGTCCTATCTGCACTTTGAATCTCTGAAGAACTTCTGAAGAAATCAACTCCCCAGTGGCAAGATCATGAGTTTGCATACTGTGAAAGGCCAGAGTCCAGGAACAGAGCCACAAAGCTGAAACCTCATCCCTCCACATCTCAGTTCCATCTGAGAGCTGGGAAAAGGGAGAATGGCTTATCAGTAATTTTATACTCCAGAAGTGCAAGCCCAACTCCTCCACTGCTGTGCATGACAATTACTCATTACACTACCAAATCAACCTGGAGTGTCATTCTGCTGTTACTCTCTTATAAATGAGGCTGAGAGGCACTGGAGATCTGGAGCACTTGTGAGAATTACAGTGACACCACTGCAAATTGTCTTGTATTTTAGCTATCAAGGAAGTCAAAGGAACTGGCTCTTGCCAAGAAGTATCCTGCTGCTGCAGCAAGATCACTTGTGCTTCCAGCCTACCTTGTTTATAAAGTTATACATTTACTTAGGAAGTCAGCAGAGCTATCACAGATCTGAACTCCATGTAATTAGGAGACAGCATCAGGTGATAAAAATGCAGAGTAAGTCCTAGCAAGTGAGGCAAACAGGGTTTGGTGGTCTGGACTGCAAGGAAGAACACAGAACCAGAGAAAGTATATTCAAAAATAAACTGCAAAAACTGCAGTTGACCGTGACACCCACCTTGATGGGCCTTACAACATTATCATAATTTATTTCATCTGTCCTGTTCCCTTTTACCATCTGTCCAGCTTCCTTTCCAACCCTGTAAGTACTCTTTGATCTGGTAATCTCTGCTTTGGTCCCCAAAGACCAAGCCTCTGTAGATTGTTTTTTTGTTTGTTTTGTTTTCATTTGTTGGTTTAGAGGTTTTTGTTTTGGTTTGGTTTTTGTTGATTTTCTTTTTTAAATTTTATTTAAATAATTTCTATTTCCTGATGCCAAAAAATAAATGTGGCAATTCATTCAAATAATTAAAGGCTTATTATTAAAACAGAAAATACCAGATAAGTTAATTAAAACATTTAATTTTTAACGCATTGTAGTTTTCCATTATTTTACACAATGCACCAGGATAAAAGTGAGATGCTCTTAAAGTGAGTATATTCAGAGGCTCAACTTTTCTTCTAACTACAGCAGAATGGAAACTAGGAACTCTTTAACAGACTAACAGGTAGAGAAAGATTTAACAACATTAACAGATAGAGAAAGATGCCAATGAACCTCCATTTATCCCCAAATTGCATATATTTCTTTAAAGTTGCATCTAACTTTTTGGGAAAAACAAATCTACTTGATTGAGTATATACATACATATGTGAGGCAGCAACAAAGTTTGGAATTATTTTATGCCAAAATATTTTTGTAATTGCCCCTGAAAGGCAGCAATTTTCTGATGCTGTCTTAGAACATAACATAATACCCCTTAACAGCTGAATACACGTCTGGGGCCAAGCAGCCCTGGAACAGTATTTATGCTAATTAAAACTAATTTCTTCTCAAAAGTTTTAGTCTTAGCAAACAATTGAAACTTAATGTGCACCTTTGAATTTACCTTTCTTCTTATGTCAAGAAAGTACTTACAGCAACATTGTCATTAGGCAGTTATGTTTGTGATATTAGGTACATATGATGGCAATTAGAGGCAGAACCTCCAAAAATCCTGGTACTATACCCAGGCATGGCTACAGCTATTTTAAGCAGATTTATACTTAGGCCATCAAAGAATGTCACAAAAGAAGAAAATATGGTAACTGTTGCTTTAAATTATAGCTATCATTACTTCAAAAGGATATTCAATCAGAAACCACTGCAAACTTAAACTATTTATGTCTTCTGACACTGAAAGGAAAGTAGGCAGTTTCAGCCTGTCATCTCCTAATTCCTTTTTTTTCCCTCCTATTTTTTTGTGTTTAATAAAAGAAAAGTACTGTTTGGTCTAAGAAACAAGTTATAAGTCCAGGAGGAATGAGTTAGAACAGGTCTCCTGCTTGTTTTTGACCTTTCCTTGTCTGTCAGGCTCATTAAGTAGTGCAGGTTCTTTGCTAGTTATTTTACAACAGCTATTGGAAAAATGAAACAAACCTGTGCAATGGTCTTGCTTTGTCTGCTTGGACATAACATTCAGCAGTGTTTGCCCAGCAAAACAGTTCCTGTGTCAAGGTAGAGCTATTTTCCTCTACAAATCTAAAGGACAAAAGTGAAGCCCCAGCTGCTTGCAGAGTAAATTTTAAACAAAATTCTAAGATCATGATTAAATTGTCCTCAGGGATTCCTGACCTCTTCTGGTAACAAGAACACACCTTCCTGTAGTCAAATGTTTAAAAGCAAGGAACTTTCTGTTCAACAAAATGTTTGGAGGTTGTCCATGGGATGGTCTGCAAAAACTAGCCGGAGTTTCAGGAGGTAAAGAAAAAAAAAAAAAGAAAAGAATTAAAA
>VZRH01008009.1:759462-832933 GCA_013397555.1 Urocynchramus pylzowi
AAAAAAAAAAAAAGAAAGAATTAAAAAAAAAAAAAGAAAAGAAAAAAATTCTTTATGTGCCTGCTACCCCTTCCTCTCCAGAGGCACTCAATGAGCAAAGAGTAACAAAGTGTCATTAAATTTAGAAATAAAATTTAAAAAACAAAGAAATGCCTGCAGAAGAGTGAAAGGGATCTCATGACAATAGAGGGGAGAAAAAGATGTGTCCTCTGAGCAGAATGCATTCCCAAGGCAAAATGAGCACCTTGTATTTGCAGCTGCAGGGAAGAAGGCAGACACAGAAATGTGCAGCTGGGAGATGAGTGGGTGCAGGGGGAATTCCAGATTACTTTGTGGTGCAGGCTTTGGGGGAGCAGGCAGCAGAGTCCCAGTCATTTTTCCAGGCAGATGCAAGCTGCTCACAGCCAAGCTCATGGCTCCTGTCTCATGACAAAACAATGAATTACTGAGTTTGAATTACAGCACTTCCATCACACAGATCTGTGTACGTGAGGCAAGAGCAAAAGAGCCCAAACCAAGAATTAAGCCTGTTTGGCATTTTTCAAAGAGTGGGACCATTTCTGAAGAATATTTCAATTTTGAACGATGTTGGTCACACCTGTGACAGGATTTCTGTGAGGGTTTCTTCCCCATGGGAGTGCATGGTTGGCAGTTGAGCCCCTCCACAATCAGATGTTTCTGGCTGATTTTTCTGCTCCCAGGGTAGCTGGTTTGAGCCACAGGTACCTGGCAGAGCAGCACAAGTCAGGATCATGGCCCTGTGGAAGGCAGAGAGGTGCCTTAGAACATAACAAGGCAATTCCCAGCCCAGACAATTTCAGGAGGGTGCTGTGGTGTCCCATGGCAGCGGGTCCATGAGGTGCCTCTGGAGCAGCCAGCTCCATGGACCAGCATCCTAATGCCCCTGACCCAAGTGCTGAAACCACACTGGTTCTGCTTGATGTTGATCCTCTGCCCCTACAGTTAGAGGGAAGTCAAAATCAAAGAGTTTCAGCACAGAACACAGGACCTGACATTTAGAGAAATGTCTGGTAAAAGCAAGCAAAGGAAAAACTGAGTGTAACTTGTTGCCACCGTTCTCATCACTGGCATTTTAGCTGTATTTCAAAACATGCATGTAGCATTTCTCATAATTTGCACTGGGCTTTTTAAAAACTTTTTCTTGGTAGAATCTATTTGTGAAAAAACACTTCTCTGCTTCCCTTTCCAATTCAGCAATATAAACTAATTAACAAAACAGTTTATACTGTTCATAGATTTGTACCAATCACCACAGTGAAAAAGCAAGTCAACCAACCCACATCTAAATAAATAAATGGTTGACATCTATCCTCAGCAAGATTACTGACAGTAGTTTGCTTAGGCAGAGAGTCAGAGCAGCTTCTCCCCAGCAAGATTCATGTGCTGTTTGGTCTGAAACATTGTCCCAGCTTGGTTATTTTTTTTTTTTCTGCACCAGCAGGAGAGAGTACAAAGACTAGAAAGCAAGAGTAAATATCTTTCCTTATGTGAATTAAAAATAAAGAAATACTACTAGGAAAAAAAATCTCTGGACTCCTAAAAAGGAATTAAAGACATAATGAAGAAACAAAAGTTACTACATGGAGAAGTAGCTGCAGAATAAACGTAAATGGCAATAAAACCAGGAAACCCTTCTAAATGTTCTAAAACCCTTCTAACTGTCCTTTCCTATGGGGACCACTGTGCTTTTCAGGTGACATAACCTGCCTCCCTGGCAGGGCTGGTCTCGCTGGAGCGGCAGCAGGAAGGAGCTGCTGGCTCTGGAGCGCAGTCGGTGCGGCAGCGGCGCAGGAGGGGAAGGGCTGCTGCCCGCCAGCCCTGCCTCTCCTCATCACAGGTAACTGCTGCTTCCAGCAAATTGTTCCAGGGATTGGAATGCAGCAATAACTGATCTAATTAGTGTGGGCTGTAATCTAGGAGGGTTCATTATGTCACACACGTTATGACTCCTGGGTATTACAGAAGGACTCATTTGTAGCAGTTGAGATGAATTTCTCTGCGCTCATCTAACGCCACCCGTATAACTGTGGTAAAGCGGCTTTAAGATGATCTGACATATTTAAAATCTCTGACTTTGAGCAGGGTTAAGTTTCCAGACAGTAATAAACAAATCAGCAAATACTACAGATTTACTTCTTGCCAAGAGAAGGGGGAAAAATGAAATGTAATGGCTACTGCAGTTTGAAATGGCAAGTAAACTCTGTGACAAAACTACAAAGGAAACTAATAAATCATGCCAGAGGAAATATATACCATAATTAAACACACACACACGCACAAACTTGACAGAGACTTTACGTTTCTGGGTACAATACCAGTTTACTTCATGGAACATGGAAAAAGTTTAATGGCTCCCTCAGAGAAGTCAGTTATTTATTATTTCTGCTCTAAAAGCCCCCATGAGCCTTTCCCCAGCAGGAAAGCAAGCCTACACTCCAGGTAACACACCCAACCCCATGAATTACAGAACAAGACAAATGCATAAAAGTGTATAAGCAGCTTTCAGTACTACAATGCTGAAGTAAAAACCAGGTTATAATTAAGTTTAATTTAATCTATAAAAAGGTTACAAATATAACCTCTATTATTTGCTTCACTTAGGACTCTCACTCCAGCTAGGCATTTCAGAGCCTTTGCTTTTATTATTGAAAAAGTTCATTCCCACACAGATACAAATATGCTTTTCCCTTTGACCTACATGCTGTCTGATGTAAAAATAAATAAATAAATAAAAAAAAAATATCTTCTGGAGAGCACTTATGCCTGTGCTTAACATTAAGCAGTCCTTAGAGCCCCTGCCTGCACCTTCTTAAATCAATATTAAAGCCTCTGTTAATTTTGTTTGTTCATGATCCCCACTCAAGGGGAAAATGCCACCATGACATTGACATTGGTGACTTCTGTGGTGTTCTATTCTGAACACACTGATCTTCAGACCTGATCTAAATTTTACTGAAACTAATTCTTTACTTACCTTCATATGATTTGCATTGGACCTGCCTTCCTTTTAGGAGTCAGAACTCAATGTTATTTTTTCTCAGATTCCTTTTGAAAAATTAAATTTTACAAAATTCAGTTTATAAAGTAGAATGTCAGAATTAAATTCTGTACATAGAATATAGCACTGTTCAACTAAAAATGTCAAGTTGCATATGAGGCTAGCATGAAAATGCAGTATGAGTTCTTTTTGTTTCACTGCAATATGTTTTAGTGGCTGGAAGCACCCTGGACTAAAATCTAAATCTAGAACTTTAAAAATTATTTTTAAAACCTCCTTTCCCATAGAAAGCCAAACACCTAACTGGATGACTTATTTCCATTACTTTCTAACTCAGATGGGGGTTCAATATCTCTTAAATGGTTTTTTAAAATCACAAATACAAATTCAATTTCCAGATACAAATTAGATTCCCATTCTCTTACAAAAACTTCTCTAATGCTGTTACCTCCACTATCCTTTTTGATGTCTTAGAAATATCAAATGTATTTCTAAGTGGGTACCAAACCAGATAGAAAGACTGACTGTATTTAGTCTTTAATTAAATGCTGGTAGATTTCCTTCAATAGCGTTAAGCTCAGAAGTGAGAAAATATAATTAAATGATGCTCCTACACAGGCAATGATCAGCATTCTTGCATGCAAGGTGTGGTAGCACAGTAAGCTAAGGATTACTTCTCAGTTTTAGTTTTATATTGAAATTCTCATAGCTCAGGAGAAACCCTATTCTGTATGCATGAAATATTAACCAGGCAATTGTCCTAAGGATGCAGTGGATTTATGAAAGTCCATTAATCTGATTAATAATTGGATTGCTGACAAGTTAAGTGTCTCAGTGCTGTTAAAACAAAGTATATTTTAAATGTATCTGACTTCCTCCCATTGTCTGCCATCTCACTGAAGATGTGGGAAATGAAAGGTTGCTATCAGAAGAGGTTGCTACCCTGTGGAAGCCCTGGTGTCTTTAACAAGCAGAGGAAAGCCTCAACATGAAGAGCTGGTGGGTAGTACAAGGTTTTCAAAGATACTGAGGCAGGAATTGAGTGACAGCAGAAAAGGAGGTTAATCTTTAACAGTCTTGTTCTAAATGGAAATATTTCCAATACTAGTGAACTGCTGCAATTTCCACGTGTACATCTAAAACATTCCTTTGTGTGGACATGTTCTACGTGATGTCTTGGCAGAAACCAAGAGACACAGACTCTGATCTTAGCTCTGCCACTGACCCGCCCCGTGACCCTGGATAAATCATTCCACTGTTCTGTTTCTCTTCTTACTTTTGCCTGTCTTGCTTCTTTAGAGCACAAGTTCTTCATACAAGGAGCCAACCTCTAGTTACCTTTTTGTCTGACATGTTGAGGCCCTGATCTCAGATGAAGCCTCTAGGAACTTTTGAAAATAATAAAAAATAGTGGTGAGGAGTGAATGGTAGTGACATTCCCAGCCCCCATTCTATCCCAGGAGATACACCAGCATCAGCACAACCACACCTACTATACATCATCATGGATTTTAGCTATAAGTCAGGGGCTGGAGAAACAGTAATGCCTTAGTGGAGCTACAGGTGAGAAAATAGATCTCTGTAGTCTTGTCTGTTCACTGCTGGAAGTTTAATTTACATTAGTTTTTTTCCATATTGTGAGAGGAAAACCACAAACTCAGTTAGTCCGGAGAGCCAAAGCAAATTGTATCAACAATCCAGGCTAAATGAAGGTGAGCCATTCTTTGTCTTTCACTCCTTCTCACTGTGCTGAAGACAAAGGAAAAGAACAAAGTATACTCACACTAGAATAAAACACAGCTGCTAGTTAAGGCACTCTCAAGATGTAGCATCTGCTTGGCTGGAAGGGTTCAAATTCACACCTCACCCACCCAGAAAAGCACTTGAATGATCAGTGTATCTTATCCAAGACTGGACATATTTCTGCCTCCTCTTGAGGCTGTTTGCCATGGAACATTGACACTGCTCTGCTAGTTTGGGTCTCAAGCTTGGGAGAAAATGCTCCTTAGCATGCTGGCTTCTGTGACTCCTTCTCTGGATTGCCTCAGACAGCTGACTTGGCTGAATCCCTCTTACAGCCTTGTCTTACCAGGAAGACATGCTCAGGCATGGCCTTAGCAGAGGTGTTATACAAGGAACAAGGTGAGAAAGCCAATCCCATCTTCCATGGGAATGGCCCACCTGTGACATTGATGAGAAGATTATGTACAGCTCCTGTGCTAAAACACATCATGTCTGGCACCAAGACTGTGTTGCTGGAAAACCCTCCAGGTGATTCAGATCTTCAGCTGTGGGATGCTGTGAGTCTGAAAGAACTGCAAGAAATGGTATTCCAGGACTACATTGGGATGTAGCTGTGTGCTCATTCCAGCCCCAGTGCAAAACTGAGATCCCCTTGGGCAGTTCTACCACCTCACACCTCCCGGGTTCTGCCTCTGTCTCCGAGGCAGGTACCTGCCCAGTGCCTCTCAGGTTTGCAAACTTTGGTATACAACCTGCAAATTGGAGGATGTTTGGCCACATCCTCACTATCACCTCTGTCTCCACCAGCAGTACCATGTGCCTTCTTCAGCACAAGAGTTTTGGTGTCCTGGGAAATTTGGCAGGTCTGTGAAAGCTACCAAAATGAATCTAGATAAAGGATACGTACCCTAAATCACTAGGACAAACATTCTGGGTCACTTTTGAGACACATATAATAACAAAGAAAACTTGTAACAATTTTGATAAACAGGCTTTGCTACTGTAGCCCAAAAAAAACCCACTCAGAAATACAGAACAAAGTCAAGACTGCAGGATATAAGAAACTCATAATTTTTATCCTTTCCAGCTTTTACCCTTCCTCCTTTTTTAAAAGTAAGCTTGACCTACTGTGACTCCTAGAAGTTACCTGCTGGGCACATGGGATATATTTCAGTAACTAGAGAATGAGAAATATATATTAGGCTATGGAATAGAAACCAAAAGAAAAGCTTTACCATTAGGAATATTAATGTTGGTACTGTCTGAGTTAAGACAGTTAAAGACTGGAAGACTCAGTTGCTGCCCTTAGTTTGTGTAAGTAGGAATATCAGCCATTCATCCTGTGAAAAACAGTACTTCAGCTGGCAGAGTTGGAAGGGAAGAGTGAGAGAAATTGAGGCCTTTTGTCTTGGGTTACATGTTTAAGTCTAGAAAAACCCTACTACCTTTTTTTTACCTCTGTAAAAAACAAATAAAATGAAACGGAAAGAAAGAAAGAAAAAAGCTCCACCAACAGCACAGCAACATGACAGTGATGTGTATAATGATCCTTGGCAGCCTAAGATAAGATCACAGCCCGTGGGACTGTTGGAGCCTGGAGCTAACGGACCCCTGCTTTGGGGAAACACTAGAAGTGTACAGGAAAAAAAAAGTGCTGTTTCCATATTAAAAAGAAAGGAGAGGTATGTTGCTAAATCTATTCCTTCTGAAGAAACCTTTGAAAATATAAATATATGAAAACATCTGAGTCACTTCTGCATCCATGAGTGAGTGATCCCCTCTACTCTCACCAATAATACCAGGAAGGGCTGCTTTACTCCCAGTTTGTCCCAGGAACTACGCTCTGCTTAGGTAGTCCCATCAGTTTTTTTCAGTAAAAGTCACCATGCAGATATCATTCTCCCATTAAAGTCACTATAGGGTTTTTTAAAGTCACTGTAGTGGTTTTTTCCCTAATGCAAACTTGTGCTTAAATTTAAAATTCAGAATATAATGAATGGTGTTCATCTAAGTTACTGCTGTCACTATCCTATCTCCCCCTGATATTGGAAACAAGCCTGTCCTTTCAGGAAGATTGTTTGAAATGTCTGTAATTGAGTTAAGAAAATAAAAATCTGTTCTGTTCCAAGAAAAGACCCAGAAACTTCTCTGAGTCCACAAGTGGCTTTGCTGTTTCTATTGATTTTAGATGGAAGGTGTGAAATGCAACAACTAAATGTCAGTACTAGTGAAAAATCAAGTTATTTATGGTCCTCTTCAGTCAGATTAGTTTCTCTAAATAATTCCTTGTTTATCTGTGTTAATGTTTGGACTAGTGCAGTGGGAGGAAACAGCAGGATGGGAAAAAGTTTCTTTTTTTGGGAAGATTTAAGCGAATGTCAAACTGTGCCCTGGCTGCTGCCGAATCCTGAGCTGTTCTGAAAATCCAACCCTTTCCTTGGGTGCTGAACAAAGGGAAGCCATGCTGCTGGTTGGCTGAAAGGACTGGTACCGGAAAAATCAGAGGGTTGGCAGACCTGTGCATGTTTCAACAGAGGAAAATACACTATAAAGAAATGTTGAGTGGGTGGAAAGTGCAGGGAGCAGCAGTTCTGTGAATCACTTCCTCCCCCAAGGCCTTGCTGTCATTAGGAGTACAGGTGTGTGGCTTTAAAAACACATGTTGTCCATACTGATATTTTAACAAGCATTAGTAAAAGCAGTAGCAGTTCTAACAGGCATTTACTGGTCAAGATAAACCCTAAGCTCCCCCCTCTGGGTTGTCACAGTCAGCTAACATGTTAAAACTGTTGCTGCCTAGTCCAAGAAAGGATTTTAACATGAGTTAAAAATACAGTCCTTTTTGTACATGCATGGCTTAAGAGAGAAGAGTCCAAATCCCTTCTTCCAGCAAGAAGAATAGAAAGAAGCAGCAGAAAAAGAGGATTAGAAGCAGCATATGTGCTCTGTCTTGCCTGTTTACTTCCCAAGATTTCATTTTGCTTTGCTCCACTTACTAGTGTGCCACTGGATGCCGACCCAATTAATTTCTGCATGACCTTTCAAATCAGGCCTTCATACAGAACATGGTCAAGGCATGGATTTCTGGAGCCTAGTACCCCCTAGTACATTAACAGGTAAATGTTTTGCAGAACAAACTCCTCTGAATACGGTAGTTTTCACCAACTCAAAATCTTTCATCTCCTTAAAAGCATTAGAAACAGAGGATGAGGCAGATGCACTTACATCCATCCAGCTCTGCCACTGGGAAACATCAGAAAAGCTCTCTGGCATTTTCTGAGGTGTAAGACAAGGCAGAATTTGCCCCAAAAGCATGAAAGCAAAGTTTATATCCATTGCCATGCAACTGTATTACACTAATACTGAATTTGGAGCTCAGTGCCTGGTACTAATCACTCATTCTGAGTCAATTTGAACGCACACTCTCCAGAGGCAGCTGAAGTCTAAACTGAAACACTGTAGGAAGTAAAATGTCATTTAACTGGAGAAAGGAAAGAGCCTAGTGAAAGTAAGAGAATTCAAGGGGCACTCCTTTCTGCTGTCATTTGTCATGTATGACACAGGAATGTTGACATCATCCTCTGATAAATGACACTGGCACCTGCATGAGAGAGATATTCTTCAGCAAAATAGAAGCCTGAAAATCCAGCAGCAGGGCACTACTAGTAGGTTCCAGGAGCTTGCAAGAAAGGAAAGATAGATGATGGTAATTTTCTTCCAAAGAGAAACATAAGACTTTTTAAGAACCATTCCCTTTTGCTTCCCCTTCTGGTCCCCCTGGGCTTTGGGAAATGATTCTGTTTTCTAAATCTAATAGTGTCTTAGACACAAGCTATAAGTTATCCAAGAGCTAACTTGTGGCACTCATGCCACCACCCAGTCTAGGAGGATAAGTGGCAAGCAGAGAGCTCCAGAAGACATTCCCATGACAGAGAGCTTCAAAGGGGCCAGGCTGGCCTTCTCTTGTCCTAGGCCAGTTAGAGGTGTCAATGACCAGACTATTCTAGCACCAATCCTTCCAAATCTCACCTTTGCCCTCACAACCTTTAATGCAGAGACTTTTTCCTCTTAGAACAGGAATACATGCTTCCACCCTACTCCCATATGCTGTACAGCTTCAGGGTGGGTTTGTGGTAGAGAAATTCTCTTGGGAAACTTCTGCACAGCTATACAAAGCCTGCTGTGGTGTGGTTTGACATCAGCAGGCAAAGGTACCTAAAGAAATTTTTTCTCATCTTAAGACAGATATATCACCAGTTTTCTGTGTTGGAAAGCCAAAGGCCAGTGGAATAATTGTAATTGTGAGAGGAAATTCCAGCTATTCTTAAAAATGAAAAGCAAATAGATGTGTCTTCTCTGTCATTTTTTACTTGGTTGGCTCATGGAATTTACATGCAGCTTGATTTTTCTTCTAATTGTATGATTTATTTATGCCAGAAAAGAAGGGGAAAAATCTATTTGATTTGGAACAGCAGGTTGTGAAGGCAAGAACACAAACTCTGTGACCAAGGTAGCCAGGTTCATCATCAGGAAACCTGCATCCCGTGCCAAGTACCTGCCTAGCTACTGGCCAGTCCCAGATTGTTCTAACCTGCTAACTACTGTCCAGTCCATTTATCCCTTGCCATTTCCAGGGATCTCCATGCAGTGATATGGACTATTAGCCCAGTAATTGTGGGCCAAGAAATATCCTTTTCATCCTTCACAGCCAGCACTGTCTTCCAGACCTCTGAGTGCATGAGGGAGGCTGGAATCTGGATGAAGAACAGCTGGCTTAAAACACACCCTAACAAGCCAGTACTGGCTGAAAGGAGAAAACACTGGAAGAAAGAAGCAGTACATGGGCTAACCTTCATATGCAGGGCTCCTTCTCCAGGACTGTTAAAATATTATGCTGCTCTTGGCTCTTACTGAATCCATCTTTGGTACTGAGCACTGGAGCAGAAGCAATCTCTGTACTCCTGATTCTCCTGCTGGGATAACAACCCCACATTCATGTCTTCAATATTGTCAGGTTGGATTGTCATAAACTGAGCTATGTAACACATTCTCCAGGAAAATACACTTTCATCTTCTAACCCAGAGAACCAAAAGACAGCATATCATACTGATCTGCTCTTCAGACTGCTTTGGACTAGAAACTTGCTAATTAAGCTGCAGGCTTGTGACTGGTGAGTCCCAGCCAGCTGGGCTGGGTGCCTTCCCCTCAGGAAGCTCAAGACTTTCTGCATCATAGTGAAAGGCAAACAGTAACTGCAGATGCTGACCCTTGGCTTGATGGGGTTAGGTCAGCCCCATTTGAAAAGGCTGCTTTTGCAAAAGGCAATTCATTTTATCTCATCATGTCACACATGTATGACTATGGTCATCACAAAAGATAGTGATGCAATTTTTCTACTCAAGGAAATATGAAAATTTAAGTGCTTAGGCCTGGCTAACAACTTTCTTCAGCCCATTCTTCAGAAGAAAACAGTAATTTCAGGGACTGATGGAAACTGTGAATTCTAACAAAGGTGTGCGAGACAAGATGTTTGTTTTTATTGTACACATTTTTTCCAAAAAAATATGGACATTATTATCCTTATAGTCTTGATACTTCTAGCAGCTTTCCTGTATTACTTGATGAGTTTATAATGTTTAGAGCACAGCAATGATGACACAATTTTGTTGTAATGAAGATAAATATTGTCTCAGAATGTCAGAAGGCACCACATCACCCAGTAAGTGTTATAATTTTGAAATACTCTAAAGAAAAGTCTTCTGGGCTGGTTACAGGAAGATACACACACGTCTGATTTTGATTAAAATGAAAGTTATTGAAAGGTTCAATTCAGTCCAAATCTAGAATCAACTGTTCAGCCCCATAGATTTAAATACAGAATAAGGGAAAAAAGCCCTCCCAGGACTCTCCATATTCTCCATGCCTTGGCCAGACAATGATCTAATACCAGCAGTGACTTTGGGGATATTTGTTTATCTGCTCTGAGTCCAGTTAAGTGACTCAGAGGTAACGTGGCATTTCACTGATGTTCTGTTGGACCGTGTTGTGCTTGTAACTTTATCCTGAAGGAGGCTATTCATAGCAGGCACTCAGGAATGCTGCAGAAGGGGTAATTTGAAGATGGTTGCAAACACATTTGTGGATACAAATGAGGCAGCCACAAGTCTTCATACCTTATCTCTGTAAAGCAAGTATAAAATGGCAGGGCAGGAGAGCAGGGGGTTTCTCCCAGAGCAGTGGTGCCAGACTGATTCCTCATCCAAGCAACAGAGGGGGCCTCCCGATAGTTTTGATTATTACACTCCTGACATCAATCAGGAGTGCAGAATCAGGCCCTTAGCACTGACAAAACTGTGCTCAGTCTTCTCTGACCCCTCATTTGGAAGTATGCTTAGACACAAATGTAAGACGCAGAAGATTAAGGAGATGGGGGCTAGGAGGAGGAAAGCTGAAGGAAAATATGCTATAAATATAAACTGGGTCATATAAAAAAGATTAAGTATAAAAGACAGCTTTCTTGTAATGTCCAGCTGTTTCTCCTAAATATTTCTAGCAAACCTACATATGTATAGTTTCAGAAATGTACCGAGAGGGAATACTAGCACTTCACTTAAAAAACACTCTGTAGGCTTGCTAGTGGTTTTGAAGCTGTAGTGCTGAGACCTGTCAGGGTAGGACAGGAGTTATTTCAATAGCACTAAGTAGCTCTCCCACTGCTTTGCTGTGAATTGATCAATTTTCACCCTTTCTTGCCTTTCTGCAGTCACATACAGATGTAAAACAGATTAAGGCTCTGTGAAAATAAAATAAAATTTTATAAAAGACGCCTAGGACTTTCTTGACTCCCCCTGCAATAAAGTGCAGGGAGAGGTGAATAAAGACACATGGCAGACAGTAACAAAATGACAAAGGTCCTGACTGATAGTTTATTGAGATGACAACTCAGTGAGATTGTAGACATCTCTGGCATGAAGACTGTTTTTGTCTTTTCACAAGTTAAAACCTATGTACGATCAAGACAACTGCCTGCCTATCTGTTGAAGCTTGTTTCTCTCTGTTACCTCTCTCTAACAGAGCAATACCTGCCTGCAAAATAATCCTTCTTCTTTTTAATCTACTTTAGAACTAGAGTTTGACAATGCTTGAAAGGAAACCAAAGCAAAATAACAAACCATTATCAATATATTATTTATGCAGGATCCAAAAGCTGAGAAACATCACTAACAAGTCACTTAAATTTTCAGCCACAGATCTCAAGTATGGAAAACATCATTATAAATACCTGGCTGCTGGGAAAACAGAGCAATGGAACGACTGCATGGTCTCAAGGAGAGGAGTTTGATTGCTGCCTGTGCAGCACTTCTTACCAGTGCAAAGGGAAAGTAAGAGGCTTTGGTTTGCCTTGGCAGCGTTTTATACTCCATTTCTTTTGGTGCAGAGCTCTGCACAAGCTCCAGACCGCAGAGGACTGATCTCTGGGCTCCAGCTCCCTGCTCAGTCCCTGACCTCTGGCACCAGGACTTTTGCCTCCCAGCTCAGAGTGCTGTGGACTGGAGCTTGCTGCATGCGGCAGCGAGGCTCTGGAATGCCTCAGATTTAGCTTCAGAGACAATAAAGATTACAAATTATAGAGCACAGTGGGAATAAAAGAGATGGGTTGCCCACTCTGACTATCCATCACTGTTTCCCATGTCTCTGGGCAAAAGCGAAGCAAAGCTTTCTCAACAGCCCAAAGACAAAAATAACTTGTACATATTTTTAAATGTTTTACTCTCCCACTCTGGCTAATGAAAGTCAGAAATAGAGAAGGCATTGACTTTATACTTTCTAAAGTCACTAGTGTAAGAGGGCCCCTATAATTTATATTTTCAAATGATAAAATATTGAAACAAAATAGTTAAGAAATTTTTTTTTCAGCACAGAGTGCCTTTTATGCAAATTTCACTCTTTTATCTATAGTATTTATATATATCAATATCTAATTGCACAAAGCAATTAAACAAGCACAGTCATATGACAAGTGAGAATCAGTGAGATTCTATATTTGTTTTGAGGTTTAAAATGTGAAACTGACTGAAAGCTGGATGGTTTTGGAATTAAGAGGGTACTCACAGTGAACCTGATCCTGTCAGATGATCTTAAGGTCTCAGAGATGCCAAACAGAATTTAAAATGAACAATTTCTGTGATGATAATGCCATAAGTCAGATGAATATTAGATATTTCTAGGAGCTCTGGTTTGTGTCTTGCTGGCCAACTTCAGGATTTTGTCAGGGACTGTTTACTGCTGAAGGCACAACTGTCATTAGCTTGAGATAAAAGACCCTAAGGTGATGGCTGTAGACGGGCAGAGAGAGAGCTGAGTTACAGATACATATGTCTGGTAGTTTATTATTATTAAATATGAGAAAAGCCCTGAATACATACACAGGTTCCCACAGACACTAATGCACAAACCCATGCGTTTTAGAACAAGGCTTCCCTGACAACATTTGCTGTACTTTGATGTCAGTCTCAGGAAATATGTTGGCAGCTCCTCCACACAAAAATCTATTTTCCACAAACAGCATATTCTGCCAGTATAAAATTCATCATCCAGACATACAAAGGACACAGGGCCAAGGGCCTTGAGTGACACACCAAAAACCTCAAAACACATGTCTGAGCTGCCACATGACTTGTATAACACTATTCACATACAGCATGAAACTGGAGCGCTGTAAACCACATCTTCATATTTTGCAACATCCTGTAAACTCATTGCAGGGAAACAATAACAGATACTAAAATGGTTTGGTGATGACAGAACCCAGATAATTATTTTTTTTTTTCTTTCCAAACAGGGGTGGAGGGCGAATGGAAGTCAGTTCTGCTGTTCAGTCAACACTAAATACGCAGGTTGTGTATCTTGGTAAGGAATAAAGGTACATCGTATCTCAGCTGCTGTTAAGAGGAAATAAGGTATTGCTGGAGTCATTGATTGGTGACTTGAGGCCACAGGTCATCTCTGGAATTGAGATAATTCCAAAGGAAGCATTTTAATGATATAAGGAAAAAGGGCCACTGTGGGGCAATATCTTAATAAAGTGGGGTTGGGGGGGGTGGAGGGGAAGAGGCTTTCATGGAATATTGATTTAGTTAATTTTCCAGGATTCAAATGGAAAGATACATCTCATACCCGAGCCAAATGGATTTGTGAACTAGATAAGAATTATCAACAAATTCTATTTTCAGTTTCTTTTATTGTTTTTTCCCCATTTTTCAGCACTGGGAGAACCAACATCGAAGGTGTTCATTAAATTAAAGTTAATAAGCACTGAGATGTTTTGCTTTATCATTTGTCTTGATAGGTAATTGCTGAGAAGGCAGCTTTCCTGCAGGATTTTATGGTCCTGCAAATAAACCAGTAACAACCCAAAAGTCAGAATCTAAAAACTACAGAAAAGGAGAATTCAGCTCTGTTTTCAAGCCTCAGTTTAAGAAATATTTCTGGTGGTTTTATGACTAACGTAAGACTGAAAGTAGGCAAATTCCATCTGTGGTTCATCTGAGAAGGAGCAAACACACAGTAACAGTAATATATCATGAAAAAAGTGCTGGGCAATTTAACTTGAGTTCTACGATATTTTAAAGGCAGGAAGTATATTTGTGAAAATGCCCTTTTTCTTTAATCAGAAAAATCAATATATGTGGAACAAGGAGAATATTTATCTTTGAAATAAGAGCATGAGAGATTTGCACAGAGCACTTCTGGCTCTCCAGCACAGAGCTGCCTCCCAACACAAAGGAATGTATTTATGCATGGCATGAGCAGCCTCCTTGCACAGCAGTTGTGCTTCCTTGTCCCAGGCCAAGTTATCTCAGCACACGTGTCCAGGAGGGTTTTGCAGCCTGAAACCACCTGTGCCCAGCCCAGCTCTTACCCCTCCCTGTGCTCCTGTTGGTCAGCCTCATACCTGAGCTATATCCACACAGTGAGGAACTTACAGCACCCTGATTATATTAATTTGTCTCAGAAATTATTATTGGGCTCCTGGGGACTTCGGGCAGTACTGTGCTCAAGAGGGATTTATTCTTGCAGCAGCCAACTCCATGGCTGCTTCTTGAGACACTCTGTTATTGAGAGCTGCAGCAATTCCTGTGACAATATATCAGGGGTAAATTCTCTTTTGATGCTGTTGGAAAATCCTTGCCAAGCTGACATTGCATATTAAAGGGTTCACAATAACAAAAGGTAGAAATTAAATTGAACAGGATATTAATACCTTGTAGTTGAGGAAATGGTATTTCCTTTTGATTTAACTTTTTGCTTTGTGAATTAGCCAAAATCTACAGCCCTGCACAAACTGAACCAGCTTTCCAGATTCTCCACAAAGCACCAGCAGTGGTCTTCCTCTCTCCTGGCACATGGTGACAGCAACCACCTCCAGTGCCTCCCCCACTAAAAACTCTTCAGACACCTGTCAAGTTTAAAATTAAGTAGGTCTGCTTCATTCTGCATTCCCTCCATATCTCTTCTATTCATCCTATTATTTTCCAAAGAAGCAACTGTTTGTGATTAGCACATCCCAACAGCCTACAGATGTGAAGAAAAGGTTTAAAACATGTAAAAGGCTTTTCGCAGTGCAATTTCCTTCTGTTTCTGCTGCACACTCAGATCTTTTATTTTCCTACTTTCTTTCATTGCTACAGAAAATATTCAAGTACATAGATCCAAAAAACATGAATAAACATTACCTGGACTAAGGCAACTGGATGGAGCCACTCCTCTGCTGTCTCCTGTGTTTTGAGAGAAGCCAGACAGAAACACCTGGGACTGTTAAACACTACAAATTTACTGACAACATTACTTCTGAAGAGACTGAAAGTGTTTATATTGCATGACATACTCTGGTGGGCTGAGGACACTTTGCTTACACAAGAAACCCTTGCTGAGCTACTGTGACTTGTTAGTGCTTCACACTCTGGGGTTTTAACTGGCATGTGGCTGCTGAGACTTGTACATTGAGGTTCACATAGGGTAAAACTGTGACTGTCCTTCAAAAAAGGTTCTATCACTTTATTAAGGTAGATATTGAGAAATCACCGATGTCAAGGTAAGAAATAACTTCGTAAGAAATTTTCACACATTGAAATTGTCTCTCTGTCTTCAAAGATAAACAAATTGATTGCTGCAGCCAAGAGGTGCACATTTGCAAACCTGCATTTGTAGAGCACAGTTCCAGGCCTGTGCTCCCCCAGCCTGCTCTGACTCCTGGGCTCCAGCAAAGCATCTTTCCATGGCTCCATCTTTCTGTGAATCCGTGGGTGGGACATGGGTCCGCTGCACACACCAGGTTGTTCTTTTGTCTCTCTGCAGCACCTCCAGCAGAGGGTAAGGGCTGGCTGTGATCCCTTTGTCCAACAAGCCTGAGGAGGGCTGTTTTGGTTATGTCTAGGCAGCCCCATTACGTAATGGAAGAACCACTTCAGGAATAATGTGCCAACATACGTCTGTTAACTGGATCCCCACTAAAATCCATATATTGGCATGAGAGGTGCGTGCACAGGCACACGTATTGAACAGAAACCCATCTGTATGTATGATCTTCAGGGACTGACTTTTAAAAAGCATTAGGTTGCAGTATTTGTACATTATCCAGGCTCAATTTAATTCAGATTTCGGAGTGCTGGCATGGCACAAATTAGCTGGTCTGCATGCCAACAGCCATCACTAGTGTAACAGCAGAGCCAAATTGGGGAAACATTAAGAAGCACTCTTTGTGTACATAATTGTGTGTTTACAAATGAGCCATTTGAATATTATATAGTTAGTCCTGTGCAACACAGAGATGGGAGTCATAAGAGTAAGAAAATTTGGCATCCTCGTTTGAAACTCCAGCCAAAACCATCATTTAATCCAGACAAAGAAAAAGATCGACCAATTATGCCAGTAAGTTTGAAACAGCACTATAAAAAGAAAAAGTGACATGGCATAGGTTTGTGGTTCCCAGCTAATGGAGCTAAAACCTAACATCAGATGGTTTGTATTTTACATTATTGTCAAACAAAAATAAATCATCAAAAACATGGCAGATTCAAGCCTAACTGGCAAGATATACCATTAAAAAACGCAGCTAGTGGTTCAAGTGAAGATTAAGAAGTGCTGTTCATTCTCCCAGAAATGCTAGGGCTAACCAGAAGAACCAGCTCACTCTTACAGGCTCTGCAGCTGATTCACTTTTTTTTTCTGTAAGCAAAAGGCTGCAATGCCATAGTTGAGTTCTGCTCCAGAAAGATTTTGCTTCCTGATGTTCAGAGATTAGCATATTAAGTGCATTATGTACTGTATTTACATAATTATTGTATTATGGCACAGTAAAAATTTTGTTGGCATTTCTATTGCAACCGCCAGATTCACACCCTGTAGTTGTGATTAGACATTATGTCCAGATGACCATCTTTACAGGGGTCAGGGAAAGGGAAGATTTTGTGTTTATTTTAAAAACATATTTCAGATTTCCAAAAGAAACAACAGGCTGCCAAAGACACAGCAGTCTAATCAATATGTCAGTATTGGCAGGGAACAAGTATTCTTCCAAGAGGAACTGATCTTTCAAATGTGAGAATTGACAGATGCTCCAATGTCTTTATTATTCCTTACATTGCCGTCAACCCCAAACATTCACATATCATTACCAGGTTCCCAAAACTAGAAGCTTTCCTTAAAAATCACAAGACCTAAAGATTACAAATTTAGAGATCATTTTATACTCCTTTCTTTTTTTGAAGCTATCAACTTCAACATTATCTAGCTTTTCTTGGCATTGTATGGGCTATACATTTCCTAACCAGAGAATTCTCCATCCTTTGAATGCGGGAGATAGAACTACATAAGTAAGAGTCATGATAAAGGCAAGAAAGTTTCCAGCCCTGTATTACACTACATTCTAGTTTTCTATTCTATGGTTATTTAATACCTGTCAGAAGAATAAAAGTAGCCATGTCAAACATTTTCTAGTCTGTGTTTCCAAACACTATGAACTTCTTTCCAGAAGCACTCCTGCCTGGCTGTGCTTTCTTTTGGGCCAGTATGGCTCGTGAGGCAGCACTTGCAGTGTGCAGCCCTGGAGCTCTGAAAGCTTCTTGTCCCCCTGGCCCTGCAACAGCTGCTCCACTTTATCAGAATAAAACAATCATTGGGCCATAGACTATGGAACTTTATCAGCTGGATGCATTTAGTTTCTACCACAGACTGACACAGAAAGATCAGGAAACCAAGAAAACCTTCCAGGCAGGGTTTGTCCAGCCAAATTCTGTGCTAGTTTCTTTCATGGTCCTGGCATCACAGGCCTGACTCTCAGCTCTAAGCATCCCTGATCCCTGCTCTCCTGGCCACTGCAGGATAGCACAATGACTCCATGATTTCATCCCTTGCAGTGCATTTCCCTGTCTGGTTGAAGGCCCACTGTTACAGCAGCTCTACTGCTGAGTCTCCACCAGCAATTTCCTTGCAGCAACTGAAGCAGAGCATTGGCTTGAAGTGTTTGCATTAGATCTCCTCCCATCCTTGCTACAGTCCTGATGGGGATTTAATGTAAATTTAAATAGCCACGTGAAAAACTCCAACAAGCTTTACTTTAAATTGCTAGCATAGACAATGCCTTCTCCAGCTGACTTGGCAGCTCTCATTTTGAGCACAGGGCAACCAGACGTGACTCAGGGCCAGATTCCCAAATGTGGTCAGGTGTCTGTAAGAGCAGGAAATGTCTAGGTGCATTTGAAGAACAATTTAATTGACTATTTTAATCTTTAATTGTAGTCTATAGGATTCTAAATCCCAGTGACTCTCAGGGAGACACAGGCTCTTCAGTGCCTTTATTGAGAATGATACAAATGACCAGGTTTTAAATGACATTTAGAATCTTAACTCTCAACTGGCCCTAAACCATGGAGGACCTTTGACATTTTTACCCACCCTCTTTTCTAACTAGAATGGAAAAATGAAGAGGTGACATATTTTATAATGAAAAATAAGATTCTGCATAAATGGAAAAAGATTATAAAGGAACATCAGTGTTGTCCTGCAACACTTCACAAAAATTTTAGATTCCTACACACTCTCACTCAGAAAAATGACTAAATGAAGACCTTATTCATAATCTTCCTATAAAAAGTTATTTCTTCAGAATACAAAGATTATCCTTCTATTCATAAACCTTGTGTCAAAAAAAGGTTTGGTTAAAAAAAAAAAAATATTTTTTTGGTCTTTTTTTGTCTTTTGTCACATCCTAGATCTTTGTCACGAGGAAGTGTTTACACATAAATTCTAAAGTTCTGAACATAAGTGGTTATAGTAGGAATGAAAACAATCCAGAACATTACCTGTAATGGCAGACTAGGACAGTGTTGACACATACACACACATTTCACAGTTATTGACAAGGTTCAGTGTTTACCAATTTCTAATTTTTTAAGTTGGAAAGTCTGCACTGTATGTGGAGCCAAAGGCTAAGGGCAATATTTCACCACTGAGGTAACTATCCTAAGCCATGAATTTACCTGGCAGTAGATCATCTTAAGATATATCATGTGGTGAGACTATGTCAATGAGCAGTTCTTTCAATCCCCAAGATTACCATAAGTATTACATATTGCACTGTGCAGACAGAGGTAAAAATCTGTCATATGCTGAAACATCTCACCTTGCTAAAGTAAACACCTGCTTTGTTTGGATTAACAGGAAAGTGATCCAACCAATTTAGAGCAAACTTGGCCATTCTCCACTCAACCAAACACTTATGAACTTTCAATTAGTTTATCCTTCCAACATATTATGGAAATATTAGTATTTGCCGCTCTGAAAAATACTTTTTTTGGCATCTTCATATCCCATCCGTATTCTAAGATAAACATTGACAGCTGATGGTATTCAGGAACGTTGCCATATGTTCCCCTAGAAATAGAATTCTGAAGTATGGCTGTTATCCACCAATTGGCATATTTACTAATTAGTACAAAATTGCTCAAATACACTAATTTCTCCCCCAAGGGAGAATCCCTCTGAAGAATTCTCATCTGTTGCATCAGAATCTCCTACTCACAACTTATACACTGTCACAGTTTCTGATTTAATGGTTAACACAAAGAATCAAAAAGTTCTTCTAGGGAACAAAGTCAAACTATGTATCTTCAATTCCTATTTTTTCCAGACAAGCAAGGCAAATGGCACTCATGGAGTTAATATCTGAATGCCTTTTCTAATAAAACCAGCTTCCATTTTTTTTTTTTTTTGGTCTTTTGTGCAAGTTTAATAAAATAAATTTTGAATATCAATGGAGTACATTCTATTTTTCTTGGCATTTCTCTGCCTTGCTATGTCCTTCTATTGCAGGAGTCATGCCATAGGGAGAGCACTTTTCCACAGTCCATTGAAGTTGTGCCATAAGGGCTGGAGATGATTTGCTAAAATGCTCCAAAGGTATTCAAATTTCTTTAAAGAAGAAATTCAATTTATGTGCATTTATATTGCAGTGTCTGTCAGGAAGAAAGGTTATAATCACCAGCATATTTTAGATTTACATTTTCTTCTATACATGAGGTAATGGTATTAGAGGTAAACTATGAGGTTTAAAGTTGAATTCGATGTATGGTACTATTTTCATTGCTGCTAAAAGCATGTTTTTGAAGTTTTTGAGGAAAGCATATGTTAGCATATGTTACTGAAATATCAAGAACAGGATGCTGGGTAGCTTAGAGGATAAACCATTTGTCTTTCTTCTCTGCATTCTTATATAAAGTGCGGCTGGATTTCATGAGCAAAACGAAGAGAAGATGCTCAGCTCAAGATTAGTTCCCATCACAAAGTTGCAGGGCAGTTTTTTTAAGTAGAGCTACCAGGCATATTTCTGAATTAACATGTAAGCTAAATGTGCCTTTAGTTGTACCATGGGAGGAAGGGAAAAAGAGGGCTTAGAATTTGTGATATCGCTTATGTAACCCTCAGAAGAACAAATACTCATCAAAAATTAAAGGGAAACCCTGTCTCAACCATATTGCTGTAGGAAGCATTTCGCCTCGTTTTTCTCTGAAAATTTACTTCATTTAAATTTCCTGTGACTGTATTAAATATTTAGATGTTGATATTTTCCCTGAGTAGAAAACATTATCACAATTCTTATCAAGTTCGAATCCTTTTAAGCATATCTTAAAGTTATCTGATAATAAAATTGCCATGTTTATCTCATTGAGGACCTCACTAATTATAGCTCAAGCACTTCAGTTGTGTATACTGCAACTGATTTTGGAACTGTAGCTGAATGTCCTCTTTTAAATAAACACTCAAAGTTGGCCTGTAGATTTATTTTATAATTTCACTGCTTTCCCTGCAATCTCTGTCAATAAGGAAGCATCAAAGGTATTATGATGGCTTTTGCACAGCAAGGTAATTGTATTTGAAACCCACTTCCAAATGAATTCCCGATAGCTATCCAACTTTGCAAACAGTCATTTAAGCAGCCGTCTTTGGAGAAGCAGGCACACCCACACATTTGCTGTTTACTTCAAAAATTTCAACAGATAAAATCCTGTTCCATTTCTCAGGGAGTGTTATTTTTAATATGTTCTAACCAGATATGGTAACAAGAGATTTTTGCTGAGTATCTGAGTCGCCCTGGCCAAGGCTGGGTGTCGGTCCTGCAGTCAGGTCCTTGAGCTCAGATGCCCCTCTATGAGATTTCTGTGAGCAGAGTATTGAGATGCAGAAATACTTGGAGAAAAGAAAAAATCTCAAGAGAAGGGCTCTTTTATTCATGTAATAGTTCATGGTCTATTTATGTATAAGCCTAATTCACTGTATAATCTTACCCTTGCTCTTCCCTCACAGACTTTTCTTGACAGTCAAATTTGATGCAAAACATTGCCATAAGACTGGATACTTTGGGATGCCCTTTTTGAGGTGTCTTTGTGGGCAGTTTTACATAGTATTTAATAGGACTTTGTGTGCAAACACAAATGCACGCACAAAGCCTTTCCCTTTGCAAAGTGTTGAAGTTTGTCTTGGAGGCACAAAGGTCCATGTCCAATGCAGGAAACGAGCACCTCCTGAGCAGAGACAATCCTTATGTCCTCCCCAGGAAATGACTAATAAATTAGTTGGGAGTTCTTCACTGGCATGGAGGGACCTGTCAGATCCTGTCCTTATACTTCCATACAGGAATGTACGTCATCAACACAATGCAGTGACACACAACTTTCTTTTGTTGAACAGGCACAGTATTTCTAGAATTACCTCCTTCCTCAACACTGGCACTGATATCTACAAGAAATATGATGTTTGAGAACTTTAGTTTATGTTTAAATTGGATCTGTTCCCATCTTATTGCAACATCTTGTATTCAAATTCCTCGAAGACTCCTCACATGTACCTTCTGATGCCCAGTTCCACCACTCTGAGCAGCAGCTTTCATATCCGGGGATAACCTCAGACCTACACTCTGCCAAGTCTCCAGGCACAGCACAACCCACTTAGAGCAGCAGAGGAGAAACTCCTGCTTCTGAAAAGGCAATTTTGAGTGGGGAGGGGTTGTGCTTCCTCACATTTGCATTTTCAGTTGTGCTCCCCAGGACAGAATGTAGTTCCTTTGCAGTTTCAAAGCAAATGAGGACTTGAATTTATGGCAAAGTTCTATGCATAAGGATGTAGCCCTGTACTTCCACAAGGCTTTATAACACTTGAAGAGTCTTCCCACCCAAAAACTCTTGCAGGACATGGCCTGTAAGCTCCTCCCAAACTGAGAGGAAGCTGCAAATAGGTGATAATAATGAACCTGTATTTCCTCTGCCATCCTAGAGGAAAAGACATACTTCCCAATAACTGACAAGTCTATGTGAAATCAAAAACATAAGAAAAAGTTTTAGGACCGCCAAAGAATTTTCCAAAGTGTAATCAGTTAAAAGAAAGGCACATCTGAAATTCAGAACAGTCCTATATGTTTGGGACTGCTGAAAGATATTACAAAAGAAATCACAACCCAGTCAGTTCAGTGAGTAGCACAGACACTTGTCTACACAGTTTTTCATTACATCCCTGCACATGGTACTTCAAAAAGCATGGTAATTTGCAAAAGTAATTTTGTAAAAGTTTCCATACATCTCCTGTTAAGAGCAATTTGGCTAGTATCTGTTGCTAGCTGTGAGCATGCTTTTAGATATTAGATGGATGAGTGCAGACAAGCAGGAGGAAAAAAAATCTAAGAGGATAAATACTTGGCAGATCTCTAACAACTTTCACTAGAGGATCGCAAAGTGATTTACAAACATCAATTAATTAAGCCTCAAAAAGCCCCAGTGAGATAGGTAAGTATCATTACTCTCATTTCACTAATGTGTAAACTGAGACACTGAGAGAATAAGTCTCTCACCCAAGGTCACCCAGCAAGCAGCTGGCAGAGCCAGGGATAGAAACCAAGAATACTGACTTACCTTGCTCCTCACCTACCAGACCATTGTATTTCTCCTAAAACAGTTTAAAGTTTCTCTTGTGCAAATGCAATATTCTGCTAACCCATGGAAGTTACCTTCTAGATCTGAGATTACAAGATGTCCCTGGTACCAGCCCACGCATTACTGAGTAATGTGTGAAGGTTCCTAATCTTGTGCTCCCAGTTTCTGTTGCCCAGTCCCAGACTGGTCATAGGGTTAAAAACTGGAGATAGAATGAAAATAAACAAAAACAAAATCAGAAATCCCAACTGCAAAACAGCCAAATGCCACAAAAACCCCAGCCTTCAATGCTGGAAGCAAGACTGGTACCAAAGGTTTCTGTGCCCTGGCCCTGGAATGTGCTGCACTGACCATAGTGACTACAGATGTCACTTGTGTTTCACTGTGGCTCAGCTGAGGAAGAGATCAGAGTCACAGAGAGCACATTTTGGGCTAGGCAGGACAGACACACAGATACACAGATTCATGGCACACAGAATAAAAGTCACAGTGGTTGTGTCACTCCACAGGAGTCAGGAGCACTAGGTAACACCACAGACTTGGAAAGCAGCACATGTTTTTACTTTAAACCAGAGATATTTGTAAAAAATAATTTGATGCCTAGGGTTACTACTGAATATGTTATCAGAGATCAGTTTACAAGGATTTAGGGCATTACTTAAAAAATTGGAATAGTGTCTAGAAATAGATTTTTGCAATATATATGCTCAACATGGCTGCATCAGGACAGAGGCATTATGTATAAAACATTTTAGAAAACACCTGACCCCTGTCATCAGCAGAAATAAACTCCCAGCAAAAAGCTCTGAATAGATTTCCTTCAGCTCTGAATGCATTTGCTTATATACACACATATATTTGTGTATGTAGACAACCAACAATGACCCCTCATGGACAAACAGACAAGGACAGAAAATTGTTGCACTATTGCCCAATAATCCTCATTTTGGATGGACTAGTAGGAGAGACAAGTGACAAAGTCTGTGAACTACCCATAGCCATGTAAAAGTGTTCTGCTTGGCAATAAAGTAAACTAGATGGCTGCTGTGACTGTAGGAGCTGATGACAGAACAACAAAGCCAAATTTAAAAAGAACCCTGTGCAAGAGTTATGTAACTACCCTGCAGGACAGCCAGGAAGCAATTTATTGTCCACAGACCAGATAGATCGATAGCTAGATAGGTGTAGGAAAAACTCTATATTGTCCACTTAGCTATTTAAAATGGAAACCCCACAATTGAAGAAAGAATAATACTTTCTCTTGGCCTATCCTGCCTTCCTACAGACAGAACTGCAAGGACTGTCAGAGGAGTAGTGTCTCCTTTTACTTGGATCCATCGTTACAACCAATTCCTCACCAGAAAGTGCAGTTATCTTTTCAGTGAGGGAAAGTAGATAACAGGCCCTGTAATTTTGCAGCTGAAGGAGGGCCCCTCATGCAGCTGCTCTAGCACCTTGGGGCAATGCCTCTGACAGCAGAAGCAAGAAGGTTGTAGGAGTTGTGCTCTCCCAAAGCTTCGGCCCTGTGAGAGCCTACAGAGGAATGGACACGGTGCCTTCCTGTGCTGCTCCCACATCCTGCAACCCCTGCATTGGCCTAATGATTTAGTCTCACTGCATTTGGTACTTATGATTACAGTGAAAAATGAATCAAAACCCAGTCTGGGTTAGACATGGCTGAGCTATCAGGCTGTGGGTTGTAGCCAAGTGTTCTGCCAGGGCTGGGAACCTACACTGCTCATCCACTCGCTGTGTATAAAATTTGTCCATAGTGGCTAATTTACATGGGGTTTATGGTACAGGAGGCTTTACTTTGCATTTGCAAGGCCCTACCCTGGCTCACAGATGACTAACAGAAGACAGACAGAAGGAAGCCATCATTTCCACTCTTCCCTTCATGCACTCATTTCTATTCCTTACAGCCAACACCACATTCTAGCTGCAAACCCAATCTGCTCCTGTAAAAGATCTATAATGAGAGAAACATAAGAAACAACTAAAATCCAGGCAGACTACACATAAGATCATTTTTTACATTTATCCAGCTGTGTGTAAAGTAATATTAGCAAAACTGGTGCTTTTTTTAATAGCAATTGGCTAATATATTTATGTGCAAAGAAGGATATATGTGGTATGATCAGCTATTGCAAATAATTCTGGTGTGCTCCCAAAGAAAGAATTCCAATTTAAATTATTTATTCAACATTCCATACTAAATCATATAATAAAATACGATTTCTACACAGAAAATAGATTTATTGCATACAGATGTGCTAAAATCAAAACATCTGCACATGAAAAATCATCAATACCACAATATTTTATCTACTTTGCGCTGATAAAGCAACCAACTAATTGCTTTCTGAAAAATTCAGAGCAGAAATTTAGTGCACCAAATATTTATGGGTTAAAAAGAAATGTAGTAATTACAGAATCCTGTATCACTTCCATTTGTACATAGTATATTGGGTGTAGGCACATGCCATCAGACCTCAAGTAATGCTTTGTAGATTGATGAAGTCTGACTCAAACAATATGTCACAACAGGAGCCTGACAACTGAAAGCATGCTTAATGCAAACTTGCAAAGTCTTCCAAAAGAATGCTAGATTTTTAGCCACTTAATGATTTGAGCAGTAGGTTCTTTTTACTGCTACTGAAATGAAATACTTCAGTAAAGCTCTTGTCATTTACAGATGTCCTTCTATATCAACATCATGCACCATTTTTGGTTCATTTACAAAATCAGATGGAACAGAGCTGGATCTTTTTCCTAACTGGCCGCAATTAGTAGCTAGATGAACAGGACTATTGAGTATGTTCCCCCCAGTCTAATCTCTTTTGCAGTGCTCTGTGTTAAGCTATAACCTTAGCAAACATCTCCATTTATTATTTTTGCTAGAAAGGTGCAGAACATCTTTCAATGTGTGTGATTTTTGTTTCTCTCTGGCTACTAGACACTAAAGTAATTTGGGAAATTTCTTAAGATGTCTTCAGATACTCTTCAGTGTGATGTTAATTCTGAATTTATATTTCCATAGAGCACTATATGTAACACTAGAACAGCACTTTAGTACTTTATCCACATATAAAATTGTTGGCTGTAAAAAATTCAAGCAATATAGAAGGTGGTTGAGTTGTGTTAAAAAAAAAATCTTATAAAGTTAAAATATTGACTGAAGTTTGGGGAAAAGTATTCTTGCTTATTTTAAAATATAGATTTAAAGAGCAAGGATAGAGGTGGAGAAATTTGATTATCAAATATAATTTTAAGTCTTCTTTCCTTTAGAAACTAAGTATCTATGAGGATGGCTTTTGTACTGTGGGAAGAGATTTTAAAATTAAAGAAATGTGCTGCATTTTATCCTAAGATGTTTTCTTAAATATTTGATGGATGCAGGTGCCTGACTCTACAGCTTACATGACACATCTGATCTTCTCAGATAACAATACTACCATCCTCATTTTTATTTAATAAATCCTCTGTCAAAAAACCAAAAAAAAAGGTTTCTATGTAGAGTGTGTATGATTTGAAGGAATAGGTAAATTGTGACACTTGGGCAGCTGTTGCTGTTCCTAAACAAGACACCACAGCAAAGCTGCAGCAGTCTGTAAGAGGGATGGGTACAAAGGGACTTACATTTGGTTTATGATCAATGTAGAAAAGACAATGGAAAAGAAGTGAATCTACCAAGCATATCTGTTGTGTAGCACCAGCCTGGAAATCAGTCTCACTGGACAAATTTCCCTAAGGAATATTTCACCTAGGCAAAGGAAGGGGTGAGGAGAACTTTTTCTTTTCCACTATATTTATGGAATGTATTCCATTTCAAGACATTTAAAGGGGAGCTGGCCTTTCACATTGGGTATTGGAACTGTTACTGCAACAACCCAAATTATCAGCTCTTTATTTTCTCCACATGCGTTAATTAAAAACAAAAAAAAGCCTTTTAAAAGACCCTCATACCAGAAACTGTTAATTTTTCAGCTGTGTATTATCTGAGGCAGCTTCCACATGCCTCTCCAAGCCTTTGAAACTTCATGGCACATCTGCCCCCCGTAACAGCATTTACAGATGTTCTTTTTCTGACATGTGTAAGGTGTTTGGACTTACACTATTAGCACAGCAAGCTCTTTGAAATCTTGCCTGAGCTCCTGTAAAAGAAAAATTAATATTTTTTATTCTCCTTATTAAGAATCAAATTAACATATAAATACATTAGTATGAAAAATGTATGTCAAATTCTCCTAAATTAGGAAATTGAGTAAAAAAAAAAAAANGCAAAAAAGAAAAAGAAAAAAAAAAAAAAAAAAAAAAAAAAAAAAAAAAAAGGCAACATCAGTGTTTTATTTTACCTAATTCAACAAACCCAATAGCTAAAGAAACTCCTGATTTTGTTTTGCTGCATGGAATCATAAATGTCTTGATATTTTCAAATGAGATACTTTGTCAATGTTGCTGCCAATTAATAGTACTTGTTTAGTTTTGGAACCAGCTTTTATCACAGCTGAAATCAGCTAAGAATTTGAAAGAGGAACAAAAGATAAAGGTGTAGTTTCCAGGTCTGCTTGGGGATGCAATGCTCACTTGAGGATGAGTGCAGCACCACAGGCGAGCTGGAGAAGGTTAACAGAAAATGGCTATAAACTGGTTATCAGAGGCTTGTTCAGGCTTTAAAAGCACTGACCCAGAGAAACATCTTGATTTGGGGGTATAAACTGCCAACATTAGGATTAAGGATGGCAAAAGACTGAAAAAATCTTTTCCAAGGTGTTTCCTGGAGTCTTGCTTTTTTTCCAGCTTTTTCTTCTTGAGAACTCCATGGCAGTCTCCCACTTTGAGGAAAGGCTTCTGCTCTGCAATGCTGCCCATACACACAATCCACCCCTGTGTTGGTGGAGGTTTTTTTTTTCTGCAGATGTACTCAAATTGGGCTATGTCTTGCCAAAGGAAAGACAGTGATTTTATTTAATGTTGTTGATTAGCATTCAAAAATATTTTTCTTTAAACTCCTCTAGCTTCTATTTCAAGGTTTTTTTCTGACTACTACATTTCAATCATTTAGGAAAATGGATGGAGGTAAAATAAGAAAAACATAAGAAATTGCTAAGTTCAGCAATGCAATTAACGGAGCCATCATTGGCAGTCTGAAAGAAGACAATCAATGGCTGGAAGGTGACCTGGCTTCAGAGTTTTCTGCTATAGCAATCAATATTATCCTTACTGCAGACAGACTACTCCAGATATGTGAGGTTTCATCTCAATGGTTTTTATTCTTGTATAAATACCTTAAATAAATAGCACAAGAAGAACACCTAGGGCTACTTTAAATTACATCCCTATCATGCAAAGGTAAAAGCAGTTCCACTTGGTAGAATTTGCCCTTCTGCTCAAGACAAGATACTTTCAAAAGGAAAGAGGAACTTAATGAAGTGTTATTTACACACTGTTCAAGTTTACATTATGCTGTTCTCACATTAGCAGAAACCTTTTCTAGTTGGAGAGAATCTAGCTTTTGTAAACAGGCAAATTCTTGAGATTTCTTTTGTTTCCAACTGAAACTTAATGGGCCACTGATTCTAACTACTTGCTATTTTAATAACAATGAAAACAGTACCAGAACAAGTACCATTTGCCCAGGATGCATTTGGGGCTTTTTCCCTTCAGAAAATACTTCATCATTTCATTAGAGATTATCTGAAAAATGTAAAAAAAATCATAAAGAAAGCTTTATCTTCAACCACTTTTTTTAATATAATATGTAAACACATTATAAAATTAGTGTGAAGTTGATCTGAGTTACAAAATAATACAGAACTATTGACAAACAATTGGTTTTAGTTGTTTACTGGTAATGTTACTTCTGTTTGTACTAATTTATTCAGGACTGCACTGGGCAGATCATTTACAGAGTTCTTCAATGTTTTTCATATATGGAAGGATTCATCAGCATTAAGATTCTTTTTCATCTCTACACCCAGTCTAGCTTCTACAGAAGCCTGTGGGAGTCTTTCCATCTGCAGACAAAGAACTGCAAGTTTCTTTCAAGTACACTTCGTTAATTTGAGACAGGCTAAGAAAATCCCTTACAACTCTGAAAAAGAGTTCCAGTAATCTAGTAACTAACTTCCATGGCAGGCACAATATTCTCCAGATATGGCCCAAATAAAAGCAATAAGATAAAATTCTTAAGATAGAATGTATTTGTAAGGAACGGTGACACACTGTTCAATTGATGTGAAATCAAATATTTGAATGGCAGTGCATGACCTCAGAATTATTGCTTGAAATCATATTTTTAATTATCTGAGCCAATGCATCTTAATAGCTCCTTATGGTACACAGATTGTGGGAGAGTTGGGCACCTTCTCCAGAGCCCTGAGCATGGGGTGACCCCAATCACAGCAAGGTTTGTCCCAAGGCTGAGCACTGCCCTGCTCACAGGTCTGAGAGGAGCAGCTCATTGCCTCCCCATGAACAGACTACATGTGGAAACACAGACAAGTGGCACGAGTTGTGGAGTTCTTTTCAGATTTGTTTTGTGGTGGCTGTGTTTGCAGCAAATACTGGTAATATTATACTAACTATGAAAAGCATGCCCATGGCCCCCAGGGACAGACAAGTACATTTTACACTCAAATTACTGTGTGCTTCTGGTTCTTAATTCAGCAAGCTATACCAGTACACACTCACATCCTTACACAAGGGTATGTGTAAACACATGGTTAAGGACATCATTAATTTTTTTGTATATGGGATCAGAGGAGCAAAATAAGTAATTTGGATACATGGTATCTTTAGGAGAAGGACAGCAAATCTCATCCAAACTCACACAATCCCCTAGACAATAAACTTCCAATGCTAACCAAATGCCTGTTTCAAATTATGCCCCAATCCTGCACCAACCCTTTCAATCTCAAAGAGCTTTAGCAACAAAAGAAAGATATAAAAAAGTTAAAAGCCAAACAGAATGGAAGTATATATTCAGTAACATTATTTGTGCTATGGTAGTTAATGTTAAATTCCTTGGGTAAAGGAAAAAAAAAACAGTGGTCAAATTGCTTTGTTAATTAAAGATTATAAAGTATCTATTGAAAGCACAGAACAATCTTGTCTCTGATAAATAGGATTTTTTAAATTTTACTTTTCAAGGAGCTTGATCACCAAGCTTTCTTGCTGCTAAAGTCTATTAAAGAACCTCAAAGTTTCTGAGCAAAGCACTTTTAACTGCCAATGAACACATACAAGAGTAATGTGGTTTTAAACGTACAGATGTAAGTTATCTAAAGTAAATTCATTTGATTTCTGTTCTAATAGTCTCAACTTGATATACATTTGATGTTTAACTTCATGACTTAAGTTCTTCACTCAGAGGGCAGCTGGGTGCTGGAACAGGCTCCCCAGGGCAGCGGTTACACCCCCAAGCCTGACAGAGCTCAGGAAATGTTTGTACAAGGCTCTCAGGCACATGGTGTGACTCTTGGGGTGTCCTGACCAGGGCCAGGAGCTGGACTCTATGATCCTTGTGGGTCCCTTCCAACTCAGCATATTCTGTGATTCTGTGACTTGTATTCTTAAGAGTGATAGCCTTTGACTCACGACACTTAAAATGAAGAATGGCAACTACAGTTTCAGTACATTTAAGCATGTCAGTAGTCTTACTAACTTTGATTAAAGTACTTACATGTTGAAAGTTGGGCAGATGCTTTAGTAATTAGCTGGACTGGGCACAAAACCCAGTAAATGTAGTTAAATTTCTTCATGTTCCATTATATAGAAATCAAGGCATAAAAATTTTTAATGAACATCAGAGAACTGTGTCAGCATTGTTCTAGGAGAACTACAGATTTGTACAGTTTAGATATATTCTAATTTAAAGATTTCCACAATAGGGAATTAAAAAGACCTGAATTATAATTCCTTTAATGGCAGATCACTTGATAACACTGCCATCTCTAGCAGTTCTATTTTAAAATTCATGGTAGTGCAAATACTTTTTGAAGGAAAAGAATTTAACATTATCTTTTTACTTTGTCTAATTAGCTGAATACTGTGTTTTTTCACCCTGCAGCTCTTAAAAAGCTGATCTAATTTCACAATGAACACTTAATGCCATTATATTTGGAAATAGTTGCATTTGCCAACTCTTGTGCAATCACCATTCAACTCACTGCACTCATCCTTTGCTTCTCTTTCCTACTTTCTGCCTAGATAAGCTCCTTTCATTAAAACAACTGTTTTGCTGATTCAAAAAAAAAAAGTTGGAAAAGTTTCTCTGTGGATGCATGCAGATATCCTCATGCCAATACATATTAGTTCCTTCTCAAAGTTTGCTCTCCATGGTGTATGTTCTATCTCTTCCATCCTTGGAAGCTCTTCAGCCGCACTGAAATTCAGATTCAGAAGAGGTTCCATGCTCACTGTAGGGCATAAACCCACAGAATCACCCAGAATGATGAAGTGGTGAGAGACCTCTGTAAATCATCTCTACCCACGCCCACTTGAGCAGGGTCAGCTGAAGAAGGATGTAAAGGACTGTGTCAAGTGGACTTCTGAACATCTCTGAGGGTGATGACTCCACAACCTCCCTGGGGAACTTGTCCCAGTGTTCAATCTTCCTTATGGTAAAATAGATCTTACTTTTAAACCAAACTTCTTTCAGTCTATGTCCCCTGTCTCCAGTCTATTTACTGGGCACTGCTGTGAAGATCCTGGCTGCCCATCTCCTTTACACTTTACTTCTTTACTCCCCTGCCATCAAGTATTTGTTCACAATTATGAGATCTCCCTGAGCCTTCTCTTCTCAAGACTGGAAAATCCTAGCCCTCTCAGCCTCTCCTCATACCATAAATGTTCCAAACCTTTCATCATCTTTTCAGCCTTTTTCTGGGCTCACTCACACCCATCTCTCCTGTACCCATATCATGCAGACGTGGCCTCACCACTGCTGAGCAGAGGGGGAGCAATGTCCTTACCATCATTTGTCAAATAAGTTTATCCTTCACAAAAGTTAAGAAACAGCCAGGTCCTGGACTGTGGGCACACATTTCCTTCCAAGTGCAGCTCCATTAGCAGGCAGATGACAAACCTTAAATGCCTGTGACCACTTCCCATGTGGAGGATACAGAGACTTCATAGAGCTCAGAAGAAATAAAGAGGACTTGTTTACACCATTTACATGACTGGTCTATGCCCATCCAGCCATGCTCACCTGACATGAACTAAGCTCCCTGGCAGACCAGCAAGGCAATAAAGCCTGAGAGTGGACAGGGAATGGAAATCCATATCCAGGAGCAGTAGCTTCTCTCAGTGAAGCAGATAGATTTTGGAGGGGAGGTCTCTCCACAGCTTAATTCATTCACAGCTTTGAGTAGACTTTCTGAGTAATGACAAATTTCATCTGATGATATGTTCTCACTGCTCCAAAACTAGGAAAGCTGATTTTTGGCAGCACTGGCAATGCTGCTGCACATCTCAGAAAATACATCTGTAGTGATACGCATGACTGGGACTGGCTGAGATGAAATACTAATACAATTGATTAATCATGACAGCTATTGAGCATTTCACCAGTTGGGAGGATAAATACATTATACAGTTAAAGGAGACATTGCCTCAACCTTTCTTTGACTCTATTACTGTAGAGGGAGAGCAGCTCTCAGCGAGAGAAAGGGGCCCTCAGCACCTATAAACTGCCCGAGACATGTCTGCATACATTTTAGAAAAACATTTCTTCTAAGACAGGCAGTTGTTTTTTCTTCCATTTTCATTTTCCATTTGCTTGCTCAACCTCTGCAGCCCCTTTGTTTCCTGGTAATAGGTGAGATAGGCAAATACAGGCTCTGGGCACTGGAACGAAAGGGCCTTTCATGTTGTCGGCACCTCAGAATGAGCCAGCAGTGTAAGCCCTCTCTGCAGTTTACATACTGTAGTGGCCTGCTATAGAAACTATGTAATTTGGTTTGCTTTGTTATTTGATAAATGGCAAGGAAAGCTTTGTAGCATGTTGACTGACCCTACTTGTAAGGTCATAGGCCAGCACTGGAGTGAGAGGACACAGCCGTCTGCGTGGTCCCAGCATGCCTCAAGATTGCCTGGGAGAAAGCAGGCTTTATTAGAGGTACAAAGAGCTTGTGATGAAGAGCATCAGCTCCTAATGAGGAAAAAATATTGGGGGGGGTGGTTTAAAAGAAAAGGTACTGAGAAGTCTTAACATGTAACATAGCACGTGACGCACAATATGGAACAGTGAGGCATATAAATAACACCACTTCTAAAAACCTTCACTTCAGCCCATCGTGGATTGCTCCCTTTTTTGGTCCAAACCTACATATTTTTTCACCCTGGACAGGCCTGTTTAGAACATGAGTTGTAAAACAGAGTAAAACTATATTTGAGAAAAAAATATTTGGGTAAAAATTGTGTTCACTTCACTAGACTGTTATGTGTAGCAACACTCGTGGAGGCACGAAAAAACAAAGCATGGAGAAGATACCAGTCAGCTTTTCATATCAGCTTTTGCCTCCAAGAGTCACTTGTGACATTAAATTTTTAAGAGGAGACTATGCCCAATACAGGCTCTTAACATGAGGCACTGTTGGATCCCAGCTGATTGAAACATATGGAGCCACAAAAGGAATTCTAGTCAACAATTTCCATCTCTTCTATGTTCTCCCTCCACCCCGCCCCCCCTACTCTCCTGACACACCTGTGAGACCACAAACTGGATATTCCTTTAAAAGGTCTGAATTGGCTGATAGATATTGAATAAGTTTGTAAGACACCAGGAGGAGGGTGTGCAGCACCTGTGTGCTGCAGTACAGCGAGCAGACTGGGTACAAGCAACATGAAACAGAACTGCCCACCTAGGATTACAGAAAGGCTTTCAATGGAGTACAATTAAAATTAAAGTGCAAAATCCTGTATTTCTGTGGGCAGCAATTTTTCCCTGTGGAAGTGTCTGTCTTGCTCTGTATTTCATATGTAGAGTTACATCTGTCCTGCCTCTGAGAGGACACTGACACCATTGAGGACCTGAACCCAAAGGCATTCCAATGGGAGAAGCTAGTAAATTAGAAAAATTTGGCTCCCTACTGCAGAATATAGAGGGCAGAAATTCAGTTGTCATTTTATTAAATGACTTCTGACAGATAATTAAATTAATATTCTGAGATGAGTACAGATTATTGATTTGGATCATCATTCAAAGAACTGCAAATCCAAAGTCCCTCCACAAACAAGAATGGAAATTTTCCAGAGAGAGCAAAGCAGCTGGAGGTACCCTGGGCCACAACAGCACCAACCAGCTGGGGAGACACTGAGCAGTGCAGCTCCAGCTCAAGGAGTGAGCTCAGCACTTGAGATGAATCTGTTGCCAAATGACAGATGTGTGCAGAGAAATAAAATCCAGTGTGTGGGCAGTCTGCACATTAAAGCTGGAATTTAGATCTACCATTTTCTTAACAGATATGAGGCAGATGACACTTAAGACAAACTGAGATCCCTCTTCTGAATTATTTGGCTTGCTTCTTATTTATTTTGCTTTATTCTGTACCAGCTCAATTTTGTGAGTCAGGGAAAAGCATGAATTGGAAATTCCTTGTTAATCACTTGGTCAGAGCTGGGCTATAGAGAGAGTCTTATCATGAATCTCTGAAAACACAGAACAAGGGCTGAATTAGCCCAGGAAAACTCACCTGGAAGCAAGCTGTTACAAAGGGGGCATCAAGGTTTGACAGGCAAGGGATGAGACTTAATTAAAGCTAGAGGCGGGAAGAGAGGAAGAAATTAAATGCTATTTGGGAACACATGAAACAGAAATAACTCAAAATATGAAATATTTATAATTTGTAGCTGTGAGGGGTTATTTGGAAATATTTTATTGCTCTTTTTCTGTCCCCAGTGCTTTTTTCTAGGAAGGGAGGAAAAGTAGAATACTTCAAAGGATGTGAACCAGGAACTGGAGAAAACTTGGTTTGTGTGCATGTGTGTTATTCATGTACTTCTGGTCTTCTTTCATTCTTGAACTCGTTCCATCTGAGACTTGGATCTTACTCAGGTTGAAAAGCCAAAACACACAGATTTAAAAGTGATGGGGCTATTCTCACTTCAAGTGCCAGTAAACTCATTATTAGGGCACTGGATTTGGAGTAATGCAGTTTTCTCCTTTCTCACTTTGAAAGCCCTCCCATTCTGGGCTGCAGGAGGGGATGTGTTACCATCCCTCCTGCAGGAGGTGTGGATGTTATCCCCTCTTCAGGGGTCAGCCTGCTCACATCATAGCTGAGCCATGATATTCTCTGAAAAGATGCAGCACATGTGCATCTAAGCCCTCCTTTAGTTACTGTGGAAAAGGGATTCAGCCCATCCCTAGCCTCTCCAAGGTGTCAGCCTTACTGGATTATTGAACTTCCTGGCTCCTTTGAGCATGCTTTCAAAATAGGTACTAGCTAGTCTTTAAGTATATGGATGTATGGATTCCCTATATTAAGCAATACTCATTGTAGTATCTGGGTTCTGTTGGTGTCAACACTACTACCCTCCCTTTAATCCGTAGAAAATTCTGAAAAAATAAAATCAGCCTGAGTCTTGTTCCCTTTTCTCCAATGCTAACTCTATTATACTTAAACTATTTTGTAATTTTCTCCATAACCAGGTAGGCTACAAATTTTTATGTATATTTTAAATGAAATCTTAAAGCTGGGGTCCAACAAACTCCATCTGTCATAAGACATAGAGAAACTCATAGAAGTTGACAAAAGAGGACTCTTCATCCTAGAAGCACATTGTAAAGGTTAAGTAATCACTACAATATCCACTTCAGTAAATAGTATTATCTTCACATAGTGGGAAGGGCTCAATCCAGAAAGAGATGTGAGTACTACTGAGCCAAGCACGGCTGTCTTCAATTCCTGCTGACTGCAGCCAGCCTGGAATTTCACTCCCTTGCAGTGCTCTGCAGAGCTGAGTCCAACATAAATTCAGACCTGAACAAGTCATCAAACTGCTGTATAACTTCACACAGTGACACATTTGCTAAGGTGTTTAAAGTTTCTCTTCTATTAAATACCATAATTATTCATGCCAACCTGATTATTCACATAAATCAACCCTCCGTTTAAGCTCTCCTTCCCTTGAGAACACTAAACACTCTTACCTGACCGTATCTTAAAGTTAAATAAAGAATTGCAAATGCCTGCCTTCCAAAGGAAATGCTGTACAGATCCAGCACAGCCAGGGAACTACATTAACAGGATCCTGATAAAAGAGAGCAGCTTAAAGCAATACAGATAGGACAAAATGAGAAGGTAGTCAAGAGTCCCCGGTCCCTTCTCAAAAATGCTAAAAATTCTAAAATGCATTTAAAAAATAAAATTCCCTTTGTCACTCTCAAGGTGAATAAACAAATTCACCATTTTGTTTCAGGAGTACCACACAAATAAGGTCTCCAGTCAGTGATGTGAGGAATAAGGTAGTGCTGTAGGACCTCTCCAAACTGCTCACAGCTTCAGGCAGCAGAAAAGAGAAAGCTAAAGGACAACGAAGATATGAACATAGCCTACAACATTTCTGTAGCAACTACTGTGCTACAGAGAGCTGAATCCCTTTAAATCCATCAAAATACATGCACATGCAGCTCCATCAGGGGGTCAAAGCAAAGATGGGTGTGCAGAGCTAGAAGACACGCCTGGGTGCATGCATGTGGCTGGGCTCAATGCTACTGAGCACAGGTATCCCCCAGGGCTGCACCCTCTGCACTCCAAACCAGATCAGCACAGAAGTGCTCCAGCCTGAAAAGAAGAAAATTCCTGCTTAATCCCCCCAGGCTACTTTCAGATGGTCTCAAAGAAGCCTGGGGGTTCCCCTGTACTGCTCACCTCCACCGAGCTCACTGGCTGCTCCTTCCTCTGCTCTGTCAGTCATTGATTTAGGAAAATAAAGTTGAATTAAAGCAGATAATCCCAAAAAAGTACAACTGAGAAATGGACACCCTTGTGCCAGGAGGTATGACAGACAGTGACCTTTAGTACAGGCAAGAGTGTGTGAAGTTCCTGATCCTCCTAACCCCACTCAGCTCACACAGGATGGCACAGCTGGCTCAGCCCAGCTGTGTCCCCCAGTTGCACAGCCTGGCTGTTTCCATCTTCCTATGCCAAGTCTGTTTGGTCAGTTATTCCCACTGGAATACCTCACTGACTGGAACAGGTTATGTACCTACTCATAAATAATCCCTTGAAATGAACATACTTTGCAGGAATAAAAAGTAGTAAGTAATATAAATTGTAACACAAGTTCTGGTTTTGTCATTTCCCACGTAAAACACTAGGCCAGCATTGAACAATTCTGCAAACTTTCCAAGAGAACTGTCCATAAGCCAGTTCTTTTACCAGGTGTCAATACCAGAGCCAAATAAAATCGTTACACATTATATTGATCTGCATCTATCACATCTTGATCAAAGTTTCCTGCCTTCTGTTAAGGTGCTAATGATTTCCTAAGCAAAATCAAACACAGCTACTCAACTGTCTCAACAAGTTAGATGAAGTCACTTTAATTGCTGACTTTGATGCATCTTTTCTTGCATACTAATTTCAGCTAAGTAAAATGGTGCACACACATAAAATGCAAAAGCAGAGCCAGCTGCAGGTAACTTGGTAAAAGTCTCATTTATTCCTAAGTCTCAGTTTTGGGGACTTTCTTTCTGTCTCTGTTCAGACAGACTTGCTGCTCCAGAACTCATTTTTCAAGCCCAAATAATTAAGAATATCCCAATGACAGTCACAATACTGCTAACAAATAAAATCACTCCATATTTTCCTACAATCACACAATTATTGTCTGTTGCTCTGGCCTAGTCCCCGTCTGCTCAGATCAAAAGGGGAGATCTGAGGAATAAAATCAAAACTTAAAATGTATGGGTTTAAAGTGCCTTTTTAAAACAGCTGTGGCACATTCTTGACCTGAGATTTCCCAGTGTCTCAGTCCTCAGCAGCATCTCAACTGACATGGCTCCATCTTTGCCTCTTTAAAATTACATATGGAGAAGCTCATGCTTTCTCTCTGTGCTTGCAATGCGATGAAAGGGGGAAAAATTAAAGGGAATGGGATCCTTATAATAACATACTTGTATTGCTATTGTTAAACCTGTGTTAAGAGCTTAGAACTTTCCATAGATAAATTGGTACTAGGAGAAAATCTGGAAAGAAAGGGCTTGGCCCTGGAGGGAATTTCATAAAATACCAAATTAAGACATGTCAATTGGGTTGTTAAATTACGCAAAGGCAAAGCAAATAACATACATCAGTGGATTGAAGTGCTCTTTTGTAATCAAATGATTTGTGTTTCAAACCTGAAATTTGACAAGTAATTAATTTCTTCAGCAGATTTATTTTGTTTGACTTTTTTTCATTTTTAGAAAAAGATAGATTGCATCATAATGTAATAGAATATAAATTATCACGGCACACATTTTTAGTCTGTCTGAATTTCTTTTCTTTTTTTTCCACATTGTACAATATATTTCTCCAATTTTACAATTCCCGTCTTGCAAATTTTATCTCTGACATGTTTGCTTAATATTTGGATGGCTGCCATTGTGTGCACAAATTAGGCCGCCTCTTTTGAAGTGCCAAGCCCCTTATCCATTACATTTCCCATTGCTTTCAACAACCATTCAAGCTGGAGCAGAAGGGTCCTTCCCTGCCCTGTGCAGGACAGGCCCATTGTATCCCACGTGTGTTCCGAGGGGCTGAGCATCCAGCCTGCTGCTTGCTTCGCACAAGTGCTGCTCGTGGACTTGCATGCCAGGGTTTGCACACGTGAAGATTTCCCACACAAGTATAATTCAAAGCATGGTTTTCAACTCCAGCAGGAGAAGTTTAGTGCTCAGCACAAATCTGACTCAAAAACACTTAGCACAGATTTTAAGCAGAGTGGATCAGCAACTGGTGGTTTCTGAAAACACAGGGAAGCCTTTTCCAATAGGCACGTACAACCAGTTATCATCTGGCAGATGCCCTTAATTCACTTTCCTCCTTTTCAATTCCATGCTTGAGTCACAATGTTTCCTACCTGCATTGCACAACCTAAAAGCACACACAGCACCTTTGTCACAGTGCAGGTGAGTAAGAGATTGGTCATCTGCAAACTGCAGGTTGGCTCCGTTGCGCAAAGCGCGCCGCAGAGGATGCGCGTGGGATACTGCTGCAGTACACGCAGCTACCTTGGGGAAAGGTACTGCACACTGTATTACAACACCCATTTCTGCTGTGCTGTCATTTGATACTTCCAACAGATCCATCCTGAAGATTGCCTCTGTTCTGCAAGTCCCCATTTCCCAGGCTGTGGAACAGCCCTGGCTGTTTCTGCAGTCCGAGGTAGGCAGGGAGCACTTCCCAGGGCAGGGACAGTTTTGCCCAGACGTCCCTCAGTAGCAGAGATGGAGAAGACCGGGATGGAGGACTCTACCAGCCACAGAAAATACACAGGCACACCTCAGCAGCAAGGTGGACAATTATTGAAATTGTGCCTGTGAAAAGCCTGCTGCAGAGCCTCAGGCTCCTCTTCTCCAGGTGCAAGTAGCCAATGCTGAGGACAGAGAGACCATTGCCAAGACAGATGTGCGATCAGAGATCACTGAGAACTCCTCAAAGTTCTTTTACATGCAGTGATGTTCAAGGTGCTGGATAGGGGACAACAAAACCATTTTCTAAGGCCTAGGACTCTCATTTTCTTCAGCCATATTGTTATTCTTATTATGACAAGTATGTAAAACTATTAGAATGAGTCTAACCTCATCAAACTTAATATCAATGCATAATACTTATTTTCAGGGGAAGGAACACATCCCTGCCTCAAACAATGAGCATAAGAGCTCTTTCAAATAGAGAACAGAGCAACATATTTTTTTATATTCTCCTGGCCAAATTACTTCCCTCACTGAAGGGTGTAAAAGTTTTCTAGAGAGGAATGAATATGTGGTGTTTTATTTAAAAATTATTTGCTATTCTGCCATATAATCCCAAAATCCTGAGCCTTCATTATCAGAGTGACACAAGCTACATTTTCCCTCCCTTTTTGTATATACTGTAGCCAGTGTTGTTACCATGCAAAAGGTAAATGTTTGTATTTCCCTCTGTTCCATAACACTATTCACCGAGCTGTAACAACACAAGTGTCTACACTCTCCAGGTTTGACTGAATGCATCAATTGTTCTTCACCTTCATGAGAGGCTTCACGTTTGAGGTTGAGAAATATTTCTACTGTAAACATCAGACCAAAGAGCACAAATTCAGCTTTCATTTCTCTCCATAGTGATCTTTGCATACAACTTATGACACAAAGGTGAGTCAATATGTAATACAGCAGCAACAAAATCTCTCAATAGAAAGAGATTCCATTTTGTTAATACTTCAGTTGCCTCTTCAAACAAAAGATTTTCTGCTGTGCCCATGAATGGCCAGTTCAGTTGTAAGGCTCACAATGTAACTGAACTGTCATGAAAAAATGTGGTCATGAAATGTCTTCTTGATAAACTTGACTGAATAAGAGTGACCAAGAAGGCTTCAGTTTCAAAGCTGTAAACCTTCACATGCATGTGGATGCAAGTATTATGGAGCAGAAGGAACAAGAACTAGTGCAGCTCTGAGACAAAACTTAGTATACCTTGCCTACTTAGTGTGCTTGGGTTTTTTCCCCAGTGAAAAGGGGTTTGGTTATTCATTAGGACATTTATTCAATTATGTGTTACTGAACAATCATATGTATATGTCACTTGTACAAATTACATATGTGCACAATGTTTTCTTTTTTTGTACAGATACTCTGCATATCAAAGCCTCATTAACAATCACACAGCAAGTTCTTACTATCTGCTCAAGATACTTGTTTTCAAAGTCTGATTTCCACTCTGATAAAGATACATGTAATTCCCAGTTCTACCCACTCTTACCAACACACCCATCTCAGTATCATGCATAACCAAAAGCCACTGAAATTTGACCTGAAATCCTTAATGAACCACTTCACCTGACAGATACTAGGATGCTCTCTTAAAATAAGTGATCGTTGGCTTAAAATAATGTGGGAGACTCAACAACCCATTTTTCTACTTGTGTGTTAAATGACTGCATTATGCAGTTTTAACAATAAAAAAGTCTGATTTCCCTTCACCAGCCATAGGTCTAAATCACTGTAAGTTTTGCTATTAAAGAGTCTCCCTAGGTACACCGCTCTGTCACAGATCCGATCTCAAAATCATTTAACATCTGTTTCACAATAATTTCTTAAAGATTTACTTCCTTTAAATGCAGCTTGGACACTTGATCCTCCCTTGTTTCAATCTGCAATATCCTTAAAAATAACAGTAAAAGATGTTATGAATATAAAACCAAAGCTGACACCAATAAATTTCAGTGACTCGTTTTTCTTGCATTATTCCTGCTTGGCTGCTCCTAGAAGGAGATGAACTGTAGAGACACTCAGAGGCAATTTAGTGGTATTACAGAAGGACCCATTCAGTCTGGATTAAAAAGATCTTCTCATAATCACAGGAGCTTTTTTTTTTTTGGAGGGGTCATGTAGTAAGTACAATTTCCCAAGTAAGAAACTCCAGATCACTGGTGGACCTATGCTTAGAGTGGAGCATACACCAGTGTCTGGAACACTGTGCCTTGAGAGCAGGTAATGCATTAATACAATCACTCTACCTGGTTACTTCAGACTAAAAAGTTGCTTTTCTTTCATATAGGAGGTTATATTTGCAAAATTCATTGAGGGGATGGGTTGCCTCCATAAAAATAATAATATATTAAAAGTATGAACATTTTTTATGTGTTAGAAGTTTTCATGTCAGGCTACAATCACACTGACATTGCTGGGGACTTGTCCTCATTTTTCCGCCTAGAAATTTCACCTGGGCTGAATGTAAACACTCTGGAAATTGTCCTGGGATTTCTGGCAACCCAGACATAAGTAACTACTTCTAGACTGATGGACATGCAGAAATGCTAAACCAGTGGCTCCTGAGCAAGTATAGACCAAGTGTCCAGCATGAGCACAGGGCATCTGCTGGAGTTCTGCTGTGCCACGGATTTGCTGCAAATGCACAGAGCATCTGCACTGCACATGAGCCCATATCTCACTCCAGGAAATCCTGGACAGAAACAGGACCACCTGAGCTTGCTGCTGCCCTCCCCCTGTGCCAGCAGGCCTGCTCCAGGTTACAGCTGCCTTCCCATCCCTCCTCTGGCTGTATCCTTGCTGAGCCTGGGGGTCTGGGCTGCTCTGCCCAAAGCTCAGCATCCAGGGCAGGCACCTGCCCTGAACAGCCACGCCAGGCTACATTTGCAAACAAAGAGATTAAGCTAATATTGCAAATGCTAACATTTTATCAAGGGTCTTGTAATGTTTGTTGTTCCTGTACTTGAACTTCTGGAGCCAGGGAATTGCGTGAGAATTGTAACTTTTCATTTTCGAAAAAACATTTTCAGGTTAGAACTCTTCAGCTGAAAAAGTGTAAATTATCTGATGATCTGACTGGAGACTGTTTCTTGTCCAAACACATAGAATAAAAGAGCTTGCAAATGTGACCTTAGAGATTTCTAAAGCATAGGTATATAAAAAGAATTTATATTTTCTTCCTTGTTAATAATTTTTAAGCCACTCATAAAACCATCAGTAACTTTGAAAGTCCATTTCCTGCTGATATATGACAATTTTGTGTAGATTAAAGTTTGGTTTAAGTTTTTTTTGGGAAGGGGGGGTGTCTTTGAAGTGTTAATAGTAATTGATGCACAAAACATTTTCCTAGATGGAGGCATTGGGAAATCATCACAAGTGCTCATGCTGAGACGTATGTCACAGTGAGTGCCTGAGATCTGCTCCCAAAAGCCTGGAGGGGCCATTCCAGCTGGCTGTTGGGTTGCCTCTGTGCCAGCCAACTACAGTACTTCAGATGGGAGTGCTTTGGATTGAGTCAGCATGCTCAGAGATCATGGACCCTTATAATTTGTGTCAAGGATCAAGGAGAGAGAATGGAGGGGTCAAAAAAAAAGGTAGTTTTTTCAGTCTTTTAGTTTCATGCAAACATTTGTCAGAGATGACAACCATATTTTCATTTTTGTCCTTAATAGCAATGTTTGTGAGAAGAGTTGGATTTTTAAAGTGAAATAACCAGAAATATAAAAATGTAATAGATACTAATTTAAATTAATCTGAAAATCTAGGAACACAGATTTTCAGATTTTATACAGATAATCTTTATAGGTGTTCCTTAAAAATTATTCCGGATCTATCAGTTTATAGATCTGTATCTCTTTTTCCAAGAGTACAATTCAGAAGAAACTAACTGACGTCAGCGTGACACGTCAGCATAAGAATGGAATGAGTAGATGGAAAATCCATCACAACTGGAGTAAGAAATTAAATCTGGTCTTTCCTCCCTCAACCACAGCACAGCCATAGAGCTCCAGCCAAGTTAAGGTACTTCAGAAAGGAAATGAGACTCACTGTATAATGAAAGAGGTCTTGGGGATGCTGCAGAGCTCACTGAAATCCTGTTTCACTGATGGTAGTCAGTGCTGGTGCTGCAGGGGGGCTCTGCAGCTCAGCCCCATGCAATGCCTACCACCTGCAATGCTGTGCAGCAGGAGCTCCACATCACTGATCGATTGTGCTCAGTGTCTGTTCGCAAGAACAGGCAACTGAAACGTTTTCAGCCATCTCAAATGCCATCATGACTTTATGAATCCTATTTTCAGGGTGACTCACAGCTTCCTGAGACATCTAACCTCAAAGAAACTGGGCAGACCCTCTCTCTGTGTTGTGTATTTCTCTGGAGTTACTGTGCCATGCTGATGAAAAAAACAAAAACCTGATGAAAAACACTAAGTGCTCAACCAGCTAGTGAGCAGCCAGACTGTGGTCCTGTGCACAGCTGCAGCCCCCTGGATAGAGCCCTGATTAGCTGTGCCAGGAAGGACTGCAGGATTGGAGCCTCTGACTGTCCTAAAATTACCATGAGTTGTCTTAGTTGTGCCTAAAGAGCCATCGCTCCCCTATAGAATCAGCTCCTTACACCTCCAGAGCCAAAACTGAGCTTGGCAGAGAAGCTGGGGCAGAGGCTGTAGGGGCATTCTTCCTGCCCTACGTTTGCCAGCTGTGCTGCAGTTTGTCCCCCCTTTCCTGTCCCTTTGTCACCAAGCCCTGGCCTATAAGCCCCACACCCCCAAATGCACCTCATCAACCGTGCAGCACCAAGCACTCCCCAAAACCTCCTCACCCACAGAACACAGCTGGCCTTCAGAAGAACAAGATAGCAGAGGTCTCCATCAAATTCCCTCTCAAGCTTTGCTGATGCACCCATACAGAGTGTGACAACTCCTGGGTAGCTTAGATGTGCTAAAGCCTCTGCTTGTTGCTCTGATCCTCAATGTTGTTTGTGTATTTCTGTTTTCCTGGCTCACAGGACTGATCTGCCTCTCAGCTCTGCTTGTACAGCACCAAGCACAATGCTGCTCTTGAGCCCAGTGAAGCATTTGAGTCTGTAACTACAGCTCCTCAGCACCAGAATGCTGTAAATAAGACATGATGACTTGTCTCTACCTCTTTTGCCAAAGAATCACTAAATATAATTCCTTAATTTTAAGAGAAGAAAGTGATCTTCATTTGAGAACATTATTGTCTTGTGAGCATCCACATTTGGTATATTTCTTGAAAAGTTCAAGAGTGGATTCCCCCACGAATGTGAGTGTCCACGTGTTTTGACTTCATGTAGTCATCCTCCTTTGCTGGCAATGAATGGTTTTAAATTCTGTCAGCAGTACCTCCTGCATACTGCAAGAGGAGCTACATTTTCCACTGACTGTCCTCAGCAAGTGGGTCTTTAATTTCTCATTCCTACAGGAATCTGTAGCACAAGACCCCTAACCTACTGTCCACTGCCTTTTTCTTGCTTCTCAGCTACAAGGACTATTACCCTGAGGTTCTGAAGGTTCTGGCAGCAGCAATGCTGTGCATCCCCACAGCTTTTCTCAGCAGCCCTGGCCCTCCAAGGCTGACAGGGGCTGTAGACAGGGGACAGCTACATGAGTCCCTGAACATCTCATCTGAATATACCAAGGTTGCTGCTTGTATTTCAGACCTGCACAGTGGGCTTGCATGCCCACTTTTTATCTGTTTCTCCATAAGTATGTGTAATGGAACTCTAATGTCTATAATGCCTATAACTAATAAGAGATACTGAATCTTCCCTAAGTTATCTTGCCTCACTTTTATTCTAAGACTATCATGACTACACCACCACTACTAATACGAGCCCTTTACAATCACTAATGGATTAATCTTCACAGCACTGTTGCACAGATAGAAGACAAAAGCACAGAGATAAAGCAAATCGCTATTTAGGTCAGAAACACAGTAAAAAATTGAAAAAAACACCCCAGAATTTCCGGTTCCTTGATGTTCATATGTCTGCATTGCAGCTCAGACATTTTGCTATGACTTCTGGTTTAAATTCCTTCATAGATTTTAATGTACCAGAACTGAAACTTTTCAAAATTATTAAAAAAAATAAAATTAAATTGCACAGAATGCTAAACTTCCACAGAAAGTCATAATCCAATCCAAAATGAACTGGTTTAGTCAACATTTTTCATATAATAATTTTGGCAACAGAGCTACCAAAGCAAAATATGATTTTGCTGAAGATTTCATTGTAGGAAATAATGACCTCTTCAGTAAAACCAACTTTCCAACAAACCTATTTATAGGCAAGAAATTATTTGTTATTTTACAGGCATAAAGATACTAAATAACTTGTGAGATTAGGATCAGATAGGAATCCAGGGCAGTGTTGTTGAATTCACACTTAACCCCCAGTCTTCCCTAGGAGTGAGCTTTTGTGTGGTTGTTTTCATATGTGAACAGGAAAAGCAGTCTGGATTTTCAGAATAACATTTTATTGCTAAATGGTCTAAACTGACTGGCATATATATACTTGAATACCAATGAGAAATATGTCCAAACATGTATACCTGTGGAAACACAACTTAGCTAATGCTACACTTCAAGCATATGACTTGTTCCTAGTCAAGCATATGAAAAAAAAGAAATTTATTTATCTTAAAGCTATTGAAGCCCCTCCACTAGATCTGCTCTAGATTTCCAATTCCTTCACTTTTCTGTTTCAGCTAGCCTGCACAGATGCTTCATTCTTCAATGGGAAAGGCAGAAAATTAAAATCAATAACTTCATTATGTTTACAGTGTTTTTTTTTTTTTTTCACCTGAGTTTTCCCAGTCTTAATGTCTTACTATAACTTAAAAATCACAGCTTGTTTGCACTGAAATATTCCGTCCTTATTCCTTTCATGCAGAAGGTGAGGAACATGGCAGTGTATATCTTAATTTTTTATAATGTATATTCGGAAAGGACTAAAGTATAAATCTCTGTCTGCTTTCACAAAATGTCCAACATAATATAGTATAAATAAACATTTTTATAGCATCTTCTCCTGTATTGCAAAAATAATAATTTTCATTTTAAAATGGAACAATTACCATTGATCTTTTAAATTCATATTCTTTTTCTGACAACAAAAATTCTTCCTGAACTGTTCTTTTTGGTTTTTGCATATACAAAAAATAAATAATTGACATTTTGTACTATGTGAACTTCATGTATTATTAATTTGATGGAAATGAACACATGATGGAGCACCTTCTTTATCTTTGTGATTGTTTTCACAGATATGTCAGTAACACTGATATTGAATTGTATGATGTGTCCTAGGGACTGTAACATTTCAACAAAATATCTCCAGAAATATACGTGCACCCACAATGTCATCTAACAAATTCACCTTTCATTAAAGTCATCTCCAGTAAATGTGAGCTTGAATTTGCAAGGCAAATCTAAAAAGCTATGAAAGGAAAGCTGAAGATAAAAAAATTATTAATATAGAAATAGAGCAATAGAGATTATTTCTCCTATAACTCTAATGAGACAATAAATATAAAAATCCAGAGATTCAGCCTTGATGGCAACACAGAACTTTCTTCTCAGGAATATTTGGGTTCTTCATTAAATGATATACCATGAGCTATTTCTATCTCATCTAAAATTCTGGCATCTCCTGACAATGTATTCTCCCAGTGATATGCACACATGTAATCGCTCATTTGCATTAATGGGATTATGGGTGTTTTGTATCTAGGAGAGAATACATTTTTAATTTTTTTTTTCTCTAAGAGTGGTTGCTTACGATGCACTTGGCAACTGAGATGTATTATGGTTTCTCCCTAAACAGGAATTAAGTCTCTACTGCACAACATGTCATACTTGCCTGAAAGCAAAAATGCTGCCTCCCAAGCAATAGACACCCTAATTAAAGTTGCCCAGCAAAACATCAGCCCATTAGTTTAAACTAAAGAGAATAATGGAGGTGGTATTAGGATACCACAAAACATAACCTAGGGTCAAACAAAGATTACTTTGCTTTGGGTATTTTTTTTAAATGTATACATTATCAACAAATTTTCTGAAGCCAAATATAGACAATAAAATCTTGTCAGTTTTTAAGGCTCTGCCAAAGCAAAAACGATACAAAACAGCAATAAACTAATTGTCAATCAGATGCTTTTGCAGGAACATTTTGCAATAATGAGATATAATAAATATTCATCAAGACATAGTCTATAAAGGCACATAGGAGCATATTTTATGCCTGTGTGTAACATATTATGCTGGACAGTTACAGCTGACTGTGGAACGGTAGCAGACTTACAAAGCTTTCCAGCACATTTACAGTCTCTCTATCTCTTATACATAGTCTAGAAAATCTGAACGCTTGTAAATGGTGGGGGAAGGAGGGAATAAATATTGTGCATTTTCAAGCCAGTCCTTTTCACAAGGTATTCTTTAAGGAGGATGGGAAAAGGTCCAGAAAATAAGCAACCTTGGAATTCCCATTTTCAAACTTCATTTCATCCGTAATCACATCTTTAATGGTGCAATTTCAAACATTCCAGGATTAACTGTTTCAGATTTAAAATGCCTTACAAACAGAAAAATAATTTATTAAGTAATACATCTGAACAGTAATAATGCTGCTGAATAATAATAATATTGCTGACTTATCATCTGCTAAAATAAATACTTTTTAAAATATGATTTTGATCCCAACAATTAACCAAATGAATCAGTAAATTATTCAGGTTCATTAAAACCCCTTGTTTGGCACTTTAAGATACAGCCATGTGTTTCAAAACACAGGAAAATCTTCCCTTAAGAGCTGATAAAGGAAGCAGCTGGCAGAGAATTTGGTTTTGTTTCATGACACTATAAGCATCACTTAAATTGTTTCTGCTGCACGTCTATCATACAGTCCTTTGAGATATTTATCACTGGACTCAGGAAAATAAGCATTAGGTGGAGTCACAAATACTCCTCAAATTAAGACAAAGAGCCAAATCCTGCCCACACAGACTACAGCCCTTCCTGAAACCCAGATATTTCAACAGACCTGAGGTCATTCCCAGCAATATTTTCTTGGGTTCAACAAACTTAGCTCAAAATAAAAGGTTCAGCCCTCCCTTTTCTCTCATCCTTGCCCAGGAGGATGGACATTATGTCCTATGTAGTAAAGCTGGGGGTGTGCAAGGGTCTCTACAGCCTCAGGCTTCTCCCTCTTTCCTCTATAGCCCACAGTGGCTATGCAGAATATACCTTCAGATGGGAGAATATACCTTCAGATGGGAGAATATACCTTCAGATGGGGTCTATCATAAAGGGGTAGAGGAAGGAAAAGATGATTTAGGGAGCCAGGTTCCTCCCTGTCTGCTCCAAGAGCAACACAGAGCTGCCAGCTCATGGCACAGTCCAGCCCTTGATCAGTTCCCCTCACTCCTGTAAACAATCCAAGAACTTTGTTTTGTAATTTAGATTTGAACACAGGAATTTATTAAAATAGCTTATATTGTGCCAAGGATTCCATCTCATGCACACCAAATGATCTCATATGGGTATGAACATTTAACTGTTCTCTAAGCAAACAATCACCAGCAATGCTTCCACATCCAGCACTTTCCCTGGCTTTTATTTCTCACCATTTAGAGACTGTGATTGGGTATGTTCACATTATAGGTTCACGGTCCAGATTTATTCTGAATTTCATCAATGAGATTCACTCCCAATGACTAAATGTAAAGGGACCACATCAGAAAGGATATGTTCAGAACCTGACTGCCTGCATCTGGAAAGCAGAGCTCTGACACCGTACCAGCCTTGAAAGAGCACCTGGAATTGAGGCATGGCATGTCTGTCTATTAGCCAGTTATCTGCAAGTATTTGATAGTTACAAAATTGTCACTAGTAGGTTGTTTGGCTAGAAAACAACAACAGCTGCAAGAAACATTTGAAATCTTTTGCCTGAGTGCCAGCTTCAGTGAAGGTCTGAGCTGTTCTCATTAAAAGTCAGAAGAGAGGATCCTACTGCTTTCAATGCTACAAGCTCAAATCCTGCAAGCATCATTGTGCAACTGAAAGTAGGTCTGTGTAAGAACAATTACATAGCACTGATCCCAGATACTTGAGCTCTCTTCAGCAGTGCAAGACTCCTGTTATCACATTTGGCAGTGGCACTCAAAATAAGGCTTTCACAGGTTTAAAATGGAGATGACAGAATATCTTGTAATGGGACCCTTTGGGTGAATGAATTCCTTTGCTCCTTGAGCAGTGTGATTAGATGGGCCTGACTGCAAAGCTCAGAAAGAATGACCTATCTGTACCACAGATGGGAACAGCTTTTTGGAAAAGATGGGTTAGACCTCTTATTGTGGATTATGATCCTCCTAATCTTGCACGATTCCATAACAAGCTGGGCAGGAGCTGCTAAAATAACTACACATCAGGCAACAACTGTAACACTCCAGGTTTTCTCTAAGGGGAAATTAGAAAATTCAGGTAGGACTAAAACTCCCAAAGGTAACAAGTATGAAGAGAAGCTTCCTGGCCCTATCTTTGCTATCACTTTGACCCAGGATCCTTACATTGGTCCAGCAGGGTTCCAAACCCTGACCATGTCCTGGTGCTCTGGTGAGTGTCCATGGGAACAGCTGTACCATGACCAAGGTGACACTGGCACATCTGAGCCTCAGCCTTAGTCCCAAGGGCTCTCAGTGGGCTGGGTGCTTTAGCTGGGCCAGACCCACAGTCTGTTGGGTTTGATCATCTCTGTATTTTATCGAGGCAGCCTTGGGCCACAGTCCAGTAATTGCCAGGGTTTTCTAAATGCCAGGTTGAAAACAAACTCCCATCAAAACTGAGTGGCTCTGTCAAGTTCAAAAGGTGAAATAAATGAATCTTTACACATTATAAGAACAAAATCAACATTCTTCTGTGGCATAAAGTGCCTGAAAAACTAGCAAGTAAAAGCAGGTGTGATGTGCTCCCTGTCAGCTAACGACACTGATAAGCTTGCCATGCCTGGTTCTGCTTCATTTCAAACAGACTGCTGAAAAAAAGGGGGAAAAGCCAGAGCAGAAATAATTGCTGGAGCTTCGAGTTAGCTGAGAGAGCCTGCAGGCTAAGATCAACGCGACTGATTTCATCCTCTTCCTTTTATTTCTATAACCTTAAACGTTCTGCTATTATAAAAGTCATCATGTCAGCTTTCCCCCAAGCCTTAGCAGCGGCCTATTTTAAAATTGTATCAATTGGTAAAGCTCCTGGCTGGAGTATTTTCATCTTGATTTATGGTTTTTGAGCTTTAAAGATGAAGAAAACTCCACTGACCTGATCCGAGCATGCATGCGCATTGTCCCACACATATGTTTATAATCAGACCCTACAGAAACAACGCATATTAGGGAAGCTTTAAAATTCCAGTGAAAGCAGCAAATTGCAAGTGAACACTGTATTTATCCTGCATTTGTCTCCAAGAAAAAAAAATAAATTCAAAAACCCACCTATTTTGATGCTAAATGTTTTCTTTCTCTGCTTAATATCAGGGATTTAGCACTTCCTGAGGCCATTGATAAGGTAAGGGTCTTAGAATTAAGAAACTCGTAAATCAGTGTAACAAATGTGGACATATAATACTGTGGCCTTGTTCTTGCTTCTAGATCAATGTAACTGATAAAAGAACTCTAGGCTGGTGAGGAAGGGGGCAAAGGGACTTCTGCCTTTTTTTTTTTTTTAAGCAGGGACTGATCAAAAGCAACCCCACAACTTAGACTATTCCAGCAAAGCAGCAGCCATCCAGCACTAACGCATATTGCTTCCTTTTAAACACTTGCAGCACGGACCCCAGAGAATGCATTATTAAAATGTTCAAGAGGATCATATTAGGGCTTCAGAATAAATACTAACTTCCCACAATAATCTTCACACATTCGTCCATAGGGAACGATGGAATAATGACCCTTTGAATTTGTAATACAAAGGAGAGGCTTTTCTTCTCCCCCTCTCCTTGCCAGCAGTGTGGTAGCATTGCACACTAAAGAGCCTCCTGCTAGAGGAGAGGTTAACCCAGGAGAGGAGGCACTTAGAGAAAGGAACTTAACAGAAAAAAATGGTGGCTAAAGCAGGGAGATGAAGGTCAGGTTTCCTCACTGAATGGGGAAATACACATTATAAATAAAGCACACTTCTAGTGCCGTGGGGTTCTGGAGGAGAGCAGAGCAGTGGGATGCCCAGGAATTACCTGTCATACTGCTCACATCAGCCCATACATACCCATCACACGTGGAAAACACACCCCTACACAAAAAGGTTTGAGCATAAGAAGTACTTCTGAAGTCCTCTACCCAGATGATTCAAATTTTTGATATGAAAAATAACCCAAATAATACCTTAAATAATCCCAGGCAAGTTAACTACCAAAACCACTATTTCTTATGATGTGGGTAGAACAGAAGCTCAACCCAAATGTGAGAAAATTCTCTTGGGACTAAGTTTGATGGTCCCCTAAAAATGATCTATACCTACTCTTCAGACAGATAGTAGGTCAGGAAATGCTGTTTTTCTTTTGAGGCGAGCTGGTCACCGTGTTTCTGAAACAATTCTTTTTCCCCTGTCTTTTTTCTCCGCTTTTGAGAAATGGCTCGACAGAGCTCACCTTACCGAGGGAGATGCTTGATAGATTGCACATGAAAAAATCTGATCTATCCCTTTTCCCAGGACAGAATTGTTCCCCACAAAATACTTCGTATCCATTATCAAAGGAATTAAAACATGCAAATAGGAGAAAGGTCTGCTGAGTTATCCTGTTGCTTTGAAAGAACCTAAAGGCACAATTTATGGCAAGTGGGAGTCTTTTAAAAAACAGCAACTGCTTTAGCTGAGCTGGGGGGAAGAGAGGTTGTGCATGCAGTCAAAGCCATAAACGTTAGCCTTGGTCTGAAAAAAGGTAATTGTGCTGCGAATGCTGACAGGTCTGACAGAAAGTGTCTTCATTGAGAAATTGCATTTTGAAGTTCTTCCCGTTCCTTCAGAAATAAATGGACTAAAGCAACAGGGCTAGCTCTGACAGGAAGCGGGGATTCGGGACTTCAAATACAAACATTATGAAAAACAAGCAACATCTGCAAACAGTAAGTACTTATTTATATTTTATGGAGTGTGTGCTTGGGATTTTGACAGGTTTTTAAACAGAGCCTATATTAGGCCCATACAAAGGCGAGAATGTCCCTTTTTAAAAATACATTATGCTGCTGAAAAGCAGTCTAAATCTGCAGTCCAAGCCTCAGGTGAGCTCTGACCTCTCCTAACCTGGTCTAACAAAACACACATGTGGTGTTTGCAATAGAACAGTTTACTGCTACTTTCTCAAGGTCAGGACAAGACAGACACTTGAGGGTTAGTATTCAGCAAGCTTTTCCCTCAGCTGCCAGAGTGGCTTTGAACTTTTCCCTTTTGAACAAATAGGAAGTGAAACTGTGAGGAAACAAGTGCTTGGAATCAGAGGCGCACACATACCAAAAAGAGAAGGGAACCTCCCCAAAAACTATACAGATCCTTTTCAAGCAAACAAAAAATAATCTGAACCAAAAAACAAACCCAGTCTGACATCCAATTTAAGGGTTTAAAATTATTCCGTGTGTAGTTTTGAAATTTTAACGCGCACTCCTTTTCAGATGCTACCCCTGATTTTTTTCATATCACAAATAATAACCAGTTGGCAGGTATGGTGCACTGTGCACTATAAAATATTTAGTAAGGCAATAACGACTCCCTGGGCAGCATAAGAAAACCACGATTATATTCAGAGAGAAAGCCATGAACAAACAGAGGGGGAAAGAAATACAAAGAAAGATAAAGGAAGGCCTTTCATCAGGTCTTCCTGTCCAATAACACACTCAGGCTTGATCCATATGTTTTGAGAAAAATCAAAGTGTCACGACTACCAAAAATGTCAATAGCTCCAGTAAGGAATATTGTCTAACATTTTCTATTACACTGTTGAAGAATTTGCCTCCCAGCGCAATTTGGAAGAAAAGTCTTTTATTTCTAAAACACTAAAAAAAATGAACAAGGCACGCTTCTGTGCAATGTGTAATACAATAATGCTGTGGGCTTCCAAACTATCCTGGAAACTGATACTTTGATGAAAGTGAGTCCTTCTCCACAACTCTCATATTTTCTGTCCTCTGCACATAGACAGGGCTGCGAGGCACATCCTGGTCAGTGGGATCTAATAGCGTAATACATCGCTCACTGGGAAACTGGAGAAGGCAAACTTTCATCAGCCTTAATATTTTTATAATCCTGCATAATGACCCACAGGATTGGCTAACCCCCCCATCATGGAGGGGGTTGAGGGCCGTCCAGGAGAGGAGCATTAATTGCACTTTGCTCCGAGCTGTGCCTCTGTGTGCTGTTTGCATCCCCGTGCATAGCTTGCCTTTAAGGACATCCCATTTCTCCCTGTCATCTGTAAACAAACAATTTTATTGCTGTCTTGGCAAAATGTAAACAAAACTCAGCACCTTGCCCTGGGGAGAGCTGCAGCTAACATATGGTTTGTCTGTACCTTGGTGCACAATTTCTTTTGTATTTGTCTTTTCCAGTACCCTTCAAGTTCCAGAGGGAAAAAAACACATCAGTGCTGCTGCGTCTTTATCCTGTGGAATCTAAACTAGAATTGAGCGTGTTGCAGGCAATCAATATTACTGTGAAAATTAGCCTTTATGACTGAGCCACTGTTTGCTCACCGGGAAAAAAAAACCTGGCATGAGTACAGTGCAGCTACCAAGCCATTGCTGTGAGCACACCACAACTTAGCTCACGTCCCGGAGCTCTCTTCCAGAGGGTTTAGCACCCACCTGAGGGAGAAGTGGCAACAGGTTCAGAGAGCTACTCAGCACTGTGAAGGACTTAGAATTAAGCACTTGGGATTTTGCCCTGGAGCCTGCAGCCATCCATCCCCTTGGCAGGAGGAGCAGGCTCACTGCCAAACCAGCAGTGGCAGAGGTGCTGCTGTGCCCCTGGGGGGGCTCAGCAGGTGCTGGTGGTGCTTGACACACCCAGAGCAGCAGGCACAGCAGGTCCTGCTCCTGCCCCATCGACTGCCCAAGCCCTGGCAGGATAGAGGGCAGGTCCAGCAGACAGCTGGGGATGGAGTGCTTGCCCTGCAAGGGCTGGCCTGGGGAGCTGCACTCAGCCGGCCCAAGGAAGAGAAGACAACTGTGCCCAGAACCTGTGAGGGGGTTAGCAGGGAGATGGAGCCAGAGCCTGGCCACAGTGGTACATGGTGGGAAAATGAGGTGCTGTGGGCAAGAGGTGACACAAAGACAGGAAATGAGGAGAAATGAGCAAGGGCACAGGTTGCCCAGGGAGGTTATACAATCTCCAACCTTAAAGATTTTCAAGACCTGACAAGAAAAAGCCCTGAATAACCACTTCAAAGCCCACAGCTGACTGCTTTCAGCAGGAGGCTGGACAAGAGACCTCCCGAGACTCTTTCCTACCCAAATTACAAACCCCTCATGAGTTACTCACAGGAAACCCTTTTACTTCAGTGAGAGAGATTTTTTGGAATAAGATTCATGCAAAAGCATTTCAGAATCTGGCCTTTGGCATACTATTTGTCATTAAACTTCTGTACTCACTTAACATATTCCAGCACAGTATTTGCACACTCTGACATGAACACACCTACTTATATCCAGAAGTAGAGGATTTTCTTTTCAGAAAATCCAGCAAGGCTGCCCTGTCAATATTTAGTTTTATCATACAGCACAAAGTTGTTTGTTTTCTACCTGTATGTTATTAAAAGGGAGATCTAACACAGCAATGGAGATTTTAGTCAATAAACTAAGAATTGATACTCATCACATTAATTAGAAGATATTCAAAAGTGAAAATAAATCCTGCCTGCCCAAGCAAATCATGCAGTTAGCAGAAGAAATGTCATAGAATTTATTTGGTAGAGAATAAACAGTGGAAAATAACTATTAGTGAGATATGTGCAATGAACTAGTTATCAAAAAAATGTGACTCCCTGTTGACAAATTATCCACAAATAGAGCAGGAACTCGTGTATCTATTTGCTGTTTGGAGTTACTCAGCAAATGGATCAAGTCAGCAAACTGCTGCCAGGGCTTCGCTGTCAGGTTTCTCACCACAACTATTACTTTGAATATATGTCCTTTGGGCAATCAACTACTTGTGCTCAGCACCTCCTCACCTGAGTCAGGCAGCATTTTGCCTCTCTCCCTGCTCTATGGGGTTAGCAGATTCCTATGCTAGCAAGGAATGCACTAGACAATCCCATACCTTTGACACCACTAATTTACAATCATGAGTTCTGTCTGCAAACATTTTCATTCACAGACAAGAGTTCATAATGTTCCCAGGAACTGAACAAAGATGGAGCAAATACTGCCAAAGTCACTTGCAGCTTTCACTTGAAATATTACAAAAAATTTTTTCAAGTATTCACACATAGCTAAAAATAACCCCTCTGAACTTCCTGCTCTATTCATAAGCTATACTCTAAATAATAAATTTTAAAAGGATCATAGAATCCACAAAGGCTTCCTTCCCTTATAATTGGATTTAGGGTTTTTTTTTGGCTATCATACAACCTAGACATTGCTTATGAGTCTGGCATACAAAGGAAAAATAGCCAGAAAGGATAAGATTTGACAAACAATCCTAGCTTCAAATTCCTCAACCCCCCATCCAAACACATGCCAGGATAGGGGTCCTGTTCCTCCCAAGACCAGCTGCATTTCCAAAGGCACATGGAGGCATCTCTACTTTGTCACCAGCATTTTTATTTTCAGTTCCCTGCCACACAGCCTGGTTTTCCTGTGGGTCCATTAGCTGTGCTTGCAGTGTACATCCCTGTAGCTGGAACACACAAAGACTGAGCGACATGATAAGCATTTCAACCACTTTTGCTGCCTACGCTGTGTTTTGAAAAGAAGTCCAGCAAGAGATACCATGGCTAAGATCTCAAGCATAATATAAAACCAGAGGCATGACACTGTCATTCCTTCAGAGGAAAAATGGTCCCCAGATGACTGAAATTTCCCTTTAGTCAGTGTCGGTAAACAGCAACAGAAATAAAAAGTCACAAGGGTACAATTGTCATTAGTATGTAAATTTTAAAAGCTCAGTCAAAAATATCAATACTTTCCACTTAATTTATTACTATATAAAGATGGATGATAGCAAAATGAAACATTGATTTTCAATGCCCTTTAAAAAATGGTGATGAAGACAATACTCAAGGACAACTACTTCAAAATACAGACTTAAAATTAATTATTGTAATTTTTTTTCAAATGCTTGTTCCGTTCAATCCTATTTGATTGCTTCTGTTTTTTTGGTTTTTTTTTCTTCTTTTAATGAAGTAAAGAAATAGACCATTTATGTAAAGAGCCATTTCAAAATTGATTAGATGTAAAGACAGGTTAGCATTTTTACAGTATTGACAGAAAACCATTAACCAAGCAGCCTATAGACACGGTCACTGAAAGTTAATCGAAGTGAATAGTAATTTGGTAGGGATTTGCTTGACAGTCATACAAGCTCACTTCTTCTGTTCACAGATTTTGGTTGTAACTGATCTCTGAGATGCATTGAACTGTCTCTCTTCAATACCATGTATAATTACTTTTTGATTCTAAGCATTGAATTTAAACATTTTTGAGAGTGTGTAACTGCTGTCACATGCTTGTTTCTAAAATTACCTACAGCATCTCTAGCCTTGCATAGACACTTGATTTAAAGAACTGTAAGCAGTCTTGGGTAATAGCTTTTCTTTGATTATTTACCTTTCAGATTGCTTGAGTCTACACTGTAAGATAAGGCTAATACTTTAAAGGAAACAATACTTGTGGGCATTTTAGGTCAATGGTTCTGAACAAATTCTGTGCCACCCAACAAATATCACATGCTTGCAGCAAATGCCTTCTTAATAGTGATAAGTTGCAATTAACCCCTTTTTCAAGTGGTAGATGCAAAACACAGAGAGCAAACTAGATAAAGGCCTGAATACAGGGACACCAAATTTAGCAATGGAGATAGCAAATAAGCACATTTCCTTATGCATGTGTAATCACACTGCAGATTATTAAAATCAGGATGATTAAAAATTTTTTTTTTACCCTACTCCACACATTACCTTAATGTTACCTTTGTTTCAGTTTTGCATTATTAGTGTATTATTTAAAGAAAATAAACCTCAGACACTTATTTGTTTTCCTTTTATTAAAAATACAGGCATCATCTTCCCTCTGATTATATCATTGGTCAGTCCTATGTTGTTGTCTTGGACCTTAAAAATTTCTTCTCCAACTTGAAGCATTTAATCAATTAGCAACCTTGTTGATATCTTTCTGGAAATAGTTGATTCTAAGTAATTAATTTTCTGATAGTTTTGTTTGAAAGTATTTGTAATGTCATGATCTTAATACAGACAAGATGAAACCAGGTTTGAATTTTATTTACATTTCCTACCCCCTGGCTTACATGCCCGCTTGCAAGGTTTCAGCAGAAACACCACTGAGCTGGAGAACAACATCCTTGTGAAACTTAATTGTTCCATCATCTTTTTCTCACTTAAGAACAACAAAACCCCAAAGGATAGAGTAGTTTGAGACAACTTCCTGAGTAACAATGAGGGAAAGCCTTGCTCTGCTCCAGGCCCTTCAGGAGAAAACCCCTGTACCTGTGTCAGGTTCAGATGGGAACTGACCATAGTGAACCATCCAGAATGACCAGTGTGGAAAAGTTTTTATCTTGAGATAAAAGCCTTTTTCACCTTGCAGTTTTATCTGGAGGCAGTTTTTAATAGAGCAGGAGGAAACCAGTCAGCCCCTGCTCCCTCCTGACTCACATTGCTCAGTTGATGGGGATGTGCACAGCCACCCTACCAAGAGCCCTGGCAGCAGCTGTGGCTGAGGGGCTGCTGTGTTAATCCTCCACAGAAAAAGGCAGAGGCCATTTGCCATCACTGTTGCAAAGTGCTCCCAAAACATACCTTTTTTTTCTGAAAGTCAAAATTTGGCACTGGGCAGTACAATGTTACAATCTGGTCCTTGGGCAGAACAGTAATAAGGAATTTATAATGAAGTTCAGTAAGAGAGGACAAACATTAAACAAAAATCTATCCCAAAGCTTTGAGAGACACAGCTGACTCTGCTGACCAAAACAACAGCAGGATTCATTTCTCCTGATCAGCTCTATCACATAAATGTTATGTAGAGCAACTGCTCAAGTGCTGTGGTCTGTAGCACACCTGGCTGACGGGACTCTCCCAGCTCTCAATGTATTTCAGCTGTTAGGGCATCTTGAGGAGAACAAAATGAGAAGCTGGAGGATATTTCTCATCAAACTGAGAAGTGGTTCAGCCTGAGGTTTGAATATGTGGACCATGCTAAAAGGCTTGGTGTGAAAAGACTGAAATTGTTTCCTTATTTGTCTTGAAAGGAAAACAGGAGGGGAAAAAAAGCAAAGATGCCAAAAGCTTGGAGGCATGCAAACTCAAAAACACAAACTAAAGGCTGTCTCAACCTGCAGCTGTTACACAAAATATACTCAAAGCCTTCCCCAAGTAAATATCTTCCTTGCCTGCCTCTTTATTAGCAAATTCTATGAACCCTGACCCAGCTTAGAAAAATTTAATATTTTCCCCCTAAATACTTTTTAAAAAACATATTCAAGGGGCCTGGTGGAGTCAGGAAGTCTGGAGAGAGGTAATTTGACATCTGAATTATTTCAAGGCCAATATGGAAAAGTATTCAAAGGCTTATTTGGACATACATCAGTCAAGAGACCGCTACTACCACAGAGATGGTGTTGGAAATGGAGACAGCTTTCAGAAAGCTATGAGATAGAGCAAGGGAATTATGGCAAATGTCACATCTCAATCTAAGATGTCTATGATTAAGAAAATTATCTTGGTAATAGGCCTATTTCCACACCTGTAAAAGCATTTAGAATTTATTAAGAATGATAAGCGTAAACAAGGAACATGGTGTAAAAGCTTCCCTTTGCTAATTTGGTTGCACTGATTAAGATTTTATGTGATGCTTCTAAATCAGAATGTCAGCCCCACACTTTGTGGAGGAGCTGCACCAGTCAGGGCCTGCAGTGCTTTGGTTAAACACGTGGCCTTTTAGGGCTCTGCTGCATTGTGAGACAGGGAATATTAACCCATCATTTCTTTTATTTAGATAAAGTCTGGATGACTCAGTTATTCTTCATTGTCCATGCCATGTGGCTTAAAATAAAATGGCCGAGCTTCTGATTTGCCTTCTCTTAAGGTATTTTCCTCCACAACAAATAATCTAATTATCTACTATTAAAATTTGAAAACTAATCATGGCTGTAATTACACAAATCTGTGGCACCATTTTGCTAAGAGACACTCAGGTTGTGTCTGAAACATAATCAGCAGTGGAAAAGAAAAAATAAATTATTAATGTTAATTTTTGAAAATTATTAGCAGTAGCATGTGACTAACAGCTACTTATCAAGGAGATAGGAGGTGCACAAATCCTGGACTTGCCTGTCTAAGGTGTCTTTTTCTAAATAACACAGACCAGTTACTCAGCCTTTTGGTTCATGGCTGGGCTGTTTTTGCAGGAAGCCTGTCACAGGCACCTCCACCAGACACCTGTAGCAGCAGCCACGGGGTTTGTCACTCCATAACCCAGTGCTGGGGAAGAGTGCTCAGCTGAACCTGTCCTGGGATCAGCTCTGGCATGAGAGGGCTGGAAGCAAGTTGCTGTCATGACTCACTGCCACACATTACAGACATTTCAAAGCACTTTATTCAGACACACATTTGACATTGGGCTGAGTCAGCAGAGCCACACCTCTGACTGAGCAAGGTTCTGAACATGGAGTACCCAAAAACCTCCATACACACACACACTTCAATTGCCCAAGCAACATGTACATATTTAAAATGACATTTCTCATCTACTGATGTGGCTGCATTTGTGGCATTCATCACCTAGTATTAATGAGAATATTAGACATTATTTAGCCTAAGGCCCTGTGCCAGCAGTCCCTCCTGCAGGCAAGAAGCATTGCCTGGATCAAGTCTCCAGGTCTTAAACTCAGTCCTGTGGCTGCAGTTTTTAACTTCATTTCAAACAAAGTTCTTTTTTTTTTTTTTTTTTTTTTTTTCTTTTCCTTTTTTTCACTTTTCACTGGATTTACACACACAAACCTACTACTTACTGATTTTTCTTTAAGTAAAAAAACCAAACCCCATATATTTTCTGCCACTGCCTTTTTCTTAGTACAAGCATCTCTTCCTTCTTTCTGCTGAATTTTCCATTTTCTGGTTCCCTGGCTCAGATTCCAACACAAAAACTGTACATCAGAAACATCTCCTCGTCCCAATACAAAGGTGCACTTTGAGGATAAGAGCTAATCACACCCTGGCCAGTGGTGGATTCACCTCCTTGCCTGGCTGTTCCCCTATGCACCTGGTGAGGGATCCCCTGGGACAGAACCAAGCCATGGCAATACTGCCTGCCTCCTCCCAAGGAAAGAGAGACTGGTATTAAAAAGAAATCTGCACTGTCAGCTGTAGAAACAGATGGGCTCCCTGCTGCAGCACCATTTATCAGAGGGGTGAAAAAGCTCCCACAGGTTGTGCCCTCTGTCCTCCAGTGCAGCCATCTCTCAGAAACTGCTTCTCTTTCCCATCACCTGCCACCATTTATGTCTCAGCACAGCAAGAAGAGGCAGTCCCAGGCCTTTCCCTGGAGGTCAGCCTGGCTTTAGCCTCCTCTCTGTTGCCTGGGTTCAGTCCCACTATTATGCTTCACAAATATGTTATCCACCAGCAAATCTCTTGCTAAAGGCTCACTAATGCAGGGCTGATGGGAGAGATGGCTAATGCCCTGTTGCCAAGTGATTTTCACTTTAATTGCATTTTAAGTCTCTTTTAATTGATCCTTTAAAAGTCTTCCATACTGTAAGCAGAATAGTTATACAGTGTGTGTCTTATTAGTGCTCTCACAAAGTATGTTCTGTAGGGGATTTTGCTCTGGCATTCTGGCCTTTCTATTCATTAATTTGAAGGAAAAGATTAGCCAATGATTTGGATATTACTGCTTAACTGGTGGCTCTGGAATTACAACTCTTTTCCTTCCATTAGAATTTTTTTTTAAATTCCACATACAAAATACAGTGCATGACACCATCCTAATCCTCACTAATAGTTTCTGACCTTTAGCTGCAGGCATATATTTTCCTGGGTTTTCAGGAACGAACCCCAACATTATGCTGCACTGCAAGCTGTTTCATCTCTCTGTACTCTCCCAAGTTTAAACTTTCTGCTCTCTCTCTGCATTCACAAAGCCCATATATATTAAGACCATACTTCCATTGATTTCACTTTTAATATTAAACAGGCAGTACATGATACCCTCAGTATTGACTCTACCAAGTCCATTAATGACCCTTTTGTAGCTTCACTTTAATTTACGCTTTGAAGGAAAACTGCTGTATTATGAGTCAGGGGTGAAAGAGAATATTGCTTATATTAAAGATCTGTATAAAAAGAATATAATCTTTGACCTACTAAGTCAAAGTTGAGCACTCAAAATAATTCCTACTGTAAGCACATGAAAAATATTATTATGGAATGCCCAGGCTTTCATCTGACAAGGAAGATTTAAGGCTTTCATTGTTTATGTACATAAGAGGAAAAGGTCTTTAGATTTTTTGTTGCAGCCAAGCTACAATAGAGGCAGAGCTGTCCAAAGTCAGAATATATATATCTCTTTCAAAATCCGTGTAATTATACAGATCTGAAGTGTCACACAGAGTGTACTAAAAAACATCAACTGCTCAGAGAGACCTCAAGAACTTCAACCTTACAGGTCACATTAAAGACAGAGTTTCAAAACTTCCCCAGTCATGCTGATTTAAGTGAAGCCCTTAATAATTCAGTATAGCTCTGGATGTGTGTATCAGACCCTGTGGTAGAGCTATGCACATTGTAATGAGATAGGAGCAGATCTGCATTACAGTGAAGGATGACATGGGCTAATGGCTTTGGCTACAGCATAAAGTGTGAGATTTAAATTGACTAAAGTGAAATGTAAGGGTGAGATTTGCTTGAACACGGTCATCTGAGGCATATTCCTTCAGACTGCCCGAGGGAAGAAACAATTCAGAAAGAACACACAGGAGTCTGTCAAGGAGACAGACTCTGCAACCTGCTCTGAAAGGGCAGCTGCTGGGGATGAGCAGAGGAGCCTGCCAGGGCTCCAGGTCCCAGGCTTTGCTATTACACCTTGCTTTAGCTGCTTGTCTGGAAGAAGCTTGAAGGCTCCTAGTACATGCCAAAAAGGTGCTTGAGACATGGGGCAGACACAATAAAAAAGGTAAAAGACCCATATGTCAATGACACATCAAGAGAAGCTAAAGGAATTTAAAGGCAAAGGACAGATTGAGAATGTGGTTCAAATCAATAAACTTCTAAGTGAGCAGGCACAGAAGGTGCCCTGCAAAAAGCTCAGTTGTATAGCTACTGCATAAGCAATTTCTAATGTGACTTAAAATAATAAAGACTTGTTATTTAGAATGTTGCACTGAACTACAAAAAAAAAATTCAAAAGGCTAAGGAACACTTAAAAAATTTTATTTTAAAAAATTTCTCCAAATAGCAATTGGAAAGAATTGAAATACTAATAGTTGCTGGTCCAGTGAAACAGAACTGCATTGGATGACAGGTATAAAAGGTGCAATTATCACACTTTTCTCATGAGCCTTATCAATTTTCAGTACCATCTCTGCCAGCCTAACTTCAGTTGTTGACTACAACCTTGAATTGGAAAAAACCAAGCAAACTCATCTGAAAATGAATCTACTGGAGGGATAGTATTGTTCTGTAAAGATCAAAGGCACATGTACATGTGTGTGTGTGTATAAACTGCATCTGGCACACTGTTTCTTTTCATCTGGCCAACACTCAGTAACAAAATTATATTTAGATAAAAATGTGAAACATACCTTAGCATTTTCCAACAGAGACCATGCTGTAAATTCTCAAGCAGCAATCCTCTCCCCATCCAGCCACTCACCCTCAAACCAACTCTTAACTTCCATTAACTGGGTCCTACCTCAGCCAGGAAATCAAAGCAAGGCTTTTTTTAAGGTGAGCAAAGTCTGGGCTCTTTCAGTCAAACAGCAATAACCAAGAAGTCTGTTACAGTTCTACTGACCCATTTCTAGCCAGCAGCTTCAATAACCAACATAAAAATCTGTCAAGATGCAGCTGGAAAAATTTTCACATAACATGCTATTCTTTTTTCACATTTGTGAATGCCTTGTAAAAAATCTTCAGTTAAAAACCGATTGTGGATGAAATGTCTCGGTAGCTGCTTGTTGTTAAGGGGGCAATGGAAGTTGTTTCAGTCTTCTCTGTAATTGCACTACTGATTTGGACTGGTTTAGAAGAGAAACAGACTGAGATCAATTGAATAGCAAACAACTCACCTTCCTAAGCCTGAGCTCAGTGATTCTTACAGTGAATAGCACCAGTGAATTGCAGGGAACCAGTGCTTTGCTATATAAATACTTTAACAGAGAATTGCATCCTTCTAACAGCTCACAAAGGAAACTGTTAACTGAATCCCTCCCTATACATCTGTGCTCTGTAGCCATGTCCCTGTGTGAGAACACTAAAGGCTGAGAAAGAGCAAAGCTGCTGAACAGAGCTCATGCCCAAACCAAACACTTTGTGTCCCCCTGATAAACATTCCTGTCCTCTCAGCAGCTACTCTGCTCACCTCTCCTGTGTGCAGGGAGACAAAGCAACCTTGCAGCAATGGCCCTACCAGTCTTCCTTTCATACAGGGCACAGACATCACACTTGAACAGATTCCCCTGCATTGGGGAAGCAGCAGAGCCTGGGATTCTGCTGCTCTCACCTCCCTCTTTGGTAGGTGATGCTGCCAATTCCTGCTGAGTGAGGACACCCCAATCCCTGCAGAGCAGCCACAGCACCCAGTGTGAGTGTGAGTCCCTGCAGGTACCCTTAGTGCTCTGGGACACACCTGCCTTGGTGTGTCAGTACATATGGGGAGCTCACTGCTGGGGTGATTGTCCTGATCATCAGCACCTCCTGTCTGGAGCAGAAAGCCACAGAATGAACTGGGATCTTCTCAGGTGAAACTAAACCTGATGTTCTCCACCTACCAGCACACATGGTGTATGGGCACAGTCCTGAGCTGACTGACAGTCAGCTTCCCTGAAATAGCCACAACGTGGCCTTTGGGCCTTTAGCACCACATGCTTTGCTTTACAGGGCTGCTCTGATTGCACTGCATGACTTCATCTGTGTAGGCTTGGCCCTATGGACTCAGGGACAGAGAAGGATAAACACAGCAACGGGTGAGGAGACCAAATCTGCTCAGTGGGGATTGGGATAGGGTTCTGCTATCACAGGCAGATAACATCAAGTGATGCTAGAATGGTCCATGTTCCTCCTTTTCTCACTGTGTAACCAGAAATCACACACCTCCCCTGACTTCCCCATTACTTGGACTATATTCTGTCAAGATGTCACTGTTTTAAAACAGAGGTCTGAGTTGTGCAGCTCTTTCACAATAAATGCACAATTGCAGTAGGAATTTTTGCTGAATGAAAGACTGCAGTCTTCAGCCTATTAATTTTACAAATGTCTTGTCTTCAAATGCTACAGTAATTAGCTTAACTCCTTCACACTTTAAGATGCTTTAAAGTGTGCTGCAGGAATGTCTTAGATTTTAGGGCAAAGCTAATTTAAACTTCACTAGCAGCATGATCTCCTGGGATACTGCAGGCAATGTTGATTTTTATCCGCAAACTCTTCTCTTAACTGTTGCCAAGGTTTTAGATTTTATCATAATGTATTCACAAATATTTATGGAAACTATAACTCAAATATGCATTGGTAAAAATTAAACATATTTTACACAAGGTAGCATCAGTGCCAGTTTATATAAATAAGTGTTCTTAGCTGCTTCAGCAGGCTTATTTGTCATGTTTAGGAAGAAACACCTTTAAATCCTGACAAAGCTGTCTCATTAAAGAAATCTTAAATCTGTGGTTGTGGCTTACTTGCCAACACACCTTTTCAGTGTATGGTAGCTGCTGCAGCAGTGGCCACGATGCTCAGAGCAGGGGTTGCCTGGTCTGGGGCAGCTCCACATGAGAGCAAACATCTCATGTGCTGAACAGAGCACAGCAGGGCAGGGCTGGAACTCATGCACTTGGGGAACCCCCTATCTCTGGATCCCATGTGTTTCTAAGGAATGAAAATTTTCCCATGATTGATCTGACTATGGGAATACTTTGGACACCGAAATGATGCAGGTAAAATAATACTCATTGAAACTTGTTCAGAGAAAATAAGGAAATGCAATATGAGAACACGTCAACTTCTGTATGTTACAGATACGGAACTTGTTCAGTGTAATAAAAGAATCATGGGAAAAGCAGAGGCAGAGGAAACAAAGCAAAGAAGGTACTCAACATTTCCATGGCATATAAACCTAAATTCAATATTTTAAGTGTGAATATTTACTGTCAGCCCTACAACCTCAAAAATGCCCACAACATATGCATGTCATTCATGATTTTCTACAGTTATAATTCAGCCTGCTGCTCAAGTTGTTGGGAGAAAATTTGTGGAGACAAAAGGCAACACTGAACAATGGCAAAATTAACTTTGCAGCAACCAAAGCTGGAATCCGACTCTGCTTCAGATAAACACAGATAAATGGATTTATATATTCTTTGCACTTGAGCTTATATTTAATCCAAATTACACTAGTTAAGGGTTTCCCCTTGCAAGGACAGTCATAATGCAATAAATATTTGATCTTATTCTGCTTCTATCTTAGCTCAGCCTGATTAATTGTAACTGGCAAACACTCTTGTTAATCCCATAGCACCTTCACTCCTGTGTCATTGACCGTTTTTCTGCCCACTCTACATTTCTTGACAGGGTAAATGAGTTTATACAGAAGTTTGTGCTGTCACAGCTTGGATTTAAGGTCATGGTATCACTGAATGGGTGGGGCTGGAACCACCTAGTCCAAACCCCATTCTCAAGCAAGGCCACCTGGAGCCAGTCACCAGGACCACATCCAGATGTGTGTACTGGACCTTTTATAGTTCTCAGCCAAAAGGAAGGTGAACTCATCGGAGCCTATTGGAAAGGGAATGGTTACCAGGCAAAGCAGATAAGCAGAATACACGAGTTATAAAAAGAACACATCAATAATTTCCTCATCAATACGTGACAGTGAGCACCTCACACTGCAGTCACCTGGATGTGTGGAACTACAACAAGCCCTCAATGATCAACAGAGCCCACTGAGCTGCAGCAATAAAGCTTCAGACTTGTAGCTGTAGACATCCATGGGTGCTGAAAACAGTTTGTACTATTTTCTTCCTACTGCTTTGGACTAGGTTGTTGCTCAGGGGAGGCCTTGTGCCACCACAAATACTAGATAGGTGTGTCTGTCACCTTTAAAGCTCTCAACTCATTTTTAAATCTAGTTATTTTCTTGACTGGATTTTTGAAATTCCTTTGATTCCAACAGAAATGAACAACTGTAGGAGCTCACTCACCAGCTTGGATTCTGCCTCCCCCATATTCAGTGTAGGACTAAACTGACAGTCCTGCCTTGCTCTGTTATGCTGGTCAAATGAAAAACAGGAAAGGAAGAAAACCTATCTGTATTTGAAACACTTATTCCTTTCACATGTTCTTTTCAGTTACATGTTGTGTTGCACAACCCTCTATTTCCAGGCCTTCTCGGATGTTTTCTGTTTCCACTCTGTATGCAATATAACCACGTTGGAACTATGCTGCAGCCCACCAGGACTGAGAGCCAGGTACTTCTCATAATAGGAGGTCAAACTAAATGAAAGTCAGAGCCCCACCAGTTCTCACAGCTGAATTCCAACATTGGATATGACATGGCCAAGGGGAAAATATTGGATTTATTTTTATGAGTTAGTCATAACCCTAATGCCCTTAAGAGGTACTGTGAGAAGTGAATCCATTCATAAGGCCAACAAGGTCACTTTTAACTTGTAAAAATAAATCCAATATTTTTCACTATGTCTTATTAGGTTTGTACAATGCAGCAACCACTGTGGTTTGTTTTTAAAACGTCACTTCCCACAACAGCTCATATTGCTTTTTAGCATGATTCCCCTTTCCCATGTTCCTCAGCTCCTGAGGTCTGCATTGTCTCCTTCACTGCCTTTGTTTGTGCATCAAAACACATCCTGTTACTGAAAGTACTCTTGAGTTTTATGTTCACCCCTGCTCTAACACACCTCCATGGTCACAGTCTCTCTTTTCTGCCTCACACATTTAACACATCCCTGGCATTTCTCTCAGCTGATCCCACACAGCCTCAGCCTTCCCTGACCTGTCTAGGTGCCTCCTGCCAACTGAACTGCAACCATCAGAAATCCAGAGCAGCATTTGGAATTTGTTGGTTAGACTGATCTGACAAATAGTCTAATAGCCTAAATTTGATAACTTCTTTTTGTTCCCTCCTTAAGGCTTCAATAGCTTAGAAGAGGATGGAATAGCTGAGATGTGACCTGGAATACTTGGCTCTCAGCCCATGAAATTTGCCATTTAAGACCATGGCAAGTCCTGCAGACCACAGGGCTGTCTCAATTTGAACAGCTTTTCTCCCCACAGACAGCAAGAGCCCATTACACATTTCCTTTTTCTCCCTGGTAGCCACGTTGTAATTCATAAACAGCAGGAAAAGGCACAGGGTATGGAAAGATACAGCCTTCAAAGCAAAGAAGAGAGGTTTCAAGTGCCCATTGACACACACAGGAGTGAGAAGATTTGGGACGGCACAAGTCACACCTTCTTGTCTGCAAGAGCAAGGGTAGCACTTTGTGCCCAGTGCAGCTTGAAGAGCTGAGCCTCAGAAAGCCAAGGGGAGATTGCAGGAGTAGAGCAGCAAGTGTCTCAGAGGTGGTGAAAGGAGGAATGAGATGCTCATCCCTTCCAAACACATATATTATTTGAAATAATAAATATTATTTCAGGGATGATGCTAATACACCAAGAACCCAAAGGAAAGCAGTGAATCAAAGAATAAGGACAGAGCAGAACAGTTTGCTCTCAATATAATTCAAATTTTTTGGCCAGCTTCCACTTCTGGGCAGAAGCTTTAGGGGCATTCATAAAAACCTAATTAGAAAATAACATCTCTCATGAATTATTAGCTCTTCTCATATCTGGTTGTAATAGATTAAATTGAAGTCACAAAACCAGCAAAATATACTAAATCAATTAAAGAGAAAATTTTTTATGTCAATCACAGTCTATTGCTTCCCCTTAAAACACCAAAAAAGAAATGGTTTATGCCAAGAAGCCTCTCTAGAAAAATATTTGCTTTTCCCCTACAGGAGTGTTCAGAAGTTCCCAAAAGCCATGAAACTTGTATTTTCTCTCCCCCTTAGCACTAAGCAAAACAAACCAAGTGGAAAACAGTTATAGGAACTAAAAACCTGTCTCTTTTTTTGGTTTTGCCCATGTATCCTGTGGGACTCACATTCTCTGAACCTGAGAGAAGCAGAGAAAAGAATGATCAAAACAATTCTTGTCTCAATTGCTGCACCTGTGTTGTGCCAAAGTAGAATGCAACATGGAGATTGTTTACCCAAAGTGATGGTGTTTAGTTTCAATATGTAGAATGCAACATGGAGAATGCAACATGGAGATTGTTTACCCAAAGTGATGGTGTTTTGTTTCAATATGTAGAATGCAACATGGAGAATGCAATATGGAGATTGTTTACCCAAAGTGATGGTGTTTTGTTTCAATATGGAGAATGCAACATGCAGATTTTTTACCCAAAGTGATGGTGTTTTGTTTCCTTGGCCTATCAGGGCCAAGTGCGTGTCCAGACTGTCGGTCAGCGGACAGTCACGAGTTTTCTTCAGTTAGGTTTAGTTCTAGCTCTTGTTCAGTTTAGATGTAGGTAATACAGTGTAATATAATATAGAATAATATAGTATAATAAAGTAATTAATTAGCCTTTTGATATGGAGTCAGATGCATCATTCTTCCTGAGTTGTTGGGGTTCACCCTGGTAATCTGATATATCCATCTGTATGTTCCTATTCACTTAAATATGATGAGCATGTATTTTTACTGGTGAAGACAGAGCAGAATTTGGCTTTGGTTGATCCAGGTCTGTACAACCATCATTTGCTCACCCTTTATCCAAATTCTGAACAAGATTCTTTCCCAGTAACAATTTTCACTCCCTTTGTGCTAATGTAAACGATTTCACCAATGATTGCACAAGGAGCAGAGGAAAAGCAGACCTTCAGCTGTGTTTCAGTGAGAAAAGTCTCAGCATGAGCCCAGCAGCTCTCACTGCTCCCACACAGCCCCGAAAAATGGCACGGCCACGTCTTTATCATTTCAAAGCTCCAGCTCCCTGCTCAAGTAGCAGCTCCACATCACACAGTGCAATTTGAAATCCTGGCACTTGGCTTTCAATAATTCCCTGTTAGATTACTGTCTGTGGAAGAGCATATAACACAACTGCTACAAATGCTGGGAGCAAAATCTTCAATAACAACTTAGCACATATGATAACTTTCCCAATTTCCTGCATCTACACCACCTATCTCTTTACTCTGGTCTGTAGCAGCTTGTTTCTTTATTGAACATCTGCCTTGGGATCCCCTGTCATAAAAAGTAATAAACACATCAATCCAAAAGAAAGAGTATTGCATGGCCCAAAACTACTTAACCAATCAAATTGGCAGCTGGTAGCATGAAACTAAAGGGATAAAACTCTGAGGTGCTTTTAATACAGTATATTTCTAATGATATTACACACCTGCTGCCATTTTGCACACCTAGCTGCCTGAGTGCTTCTAATAAGTTAATTATAGTTTCTAGCACCAATTATAGATTTCAACCTTTGTGGAAATACAAAGCAATGGGATTAATTTGTAAATCTGCTATCTCACTGATATTTGACAGCTATTGCTTTGATTCTCCTTCCTACAAAATACAGATGGATTGTCTTGGGAAAAAAAGCATTCTTTAACCAAATAATAATAAAAGAGCACAATAAAAATGCCTTGTAGCTTATTATCTACAGACCCCACAACTTGTAACTGTGACTGTAATTATAGCTGTTCGAGTTTCCCCTGCAGGTTTTGCTAAACAAACAAATGAAATAGAAACCCAAAAGGAAAAACCAAAGCAATTTGTGCTCTCCATTTATCATTATATAAATATCCATAGATTACTTGCATAGAGAGAATATCAGATCTAATCTTTCACCAGAGTTTCTTGTAAATTGGAAATTACATTTACTTCAGGTGTATACTGTTTGCCCAGTTCATATCCAGCTGTAAATTAGAGCAGTTTTGCCTTTTGGGAGAAAAACCTCACTTTTGAAACGTGTCTTATTGACTGTGTATAGATTACCAGAAGCTGATCCATGGAGTAGATTTGAAGGTAGAACTGCCTATAGGCAACTTTCTTTATTGATTGTAGATTGATATTCAGTTGATTTTTAAGAAGACTAAAATAAAATAAAGATGCAATGTAATTGCCAATTTTTGTAGGAATAAGAGAAACAGGGTGCCCAGGGAAATGATGGAGTCACCATCCCTGTAGGTATTTAAAAGCTGTGTGGATGTAGAACTTAAAGACATGGGTTCGTGGTGGGCTTGACAGTACTGGGCATACTGGTGGACTCAATCCTAAAAGTCTTTCCCTCTCAAATAAGTCCATGATGCTTTGGTTAGCTCAGACAATACTGGTGTTTTACAAGCTATTTGTTCTTCATCCTTACACTCACATTAGCATGCCTGGGTCACCTTTCTTTCCAAAGTTCCCCTTTGTTCAGGAAGCTGAAGAGGGGAGGAAGGCTGTGGTCAGCTGGTACATGAGCCTTCAGCACCTGCAGAGCCACAGAGGTTCTTGGGATGCTTTTGGATAACACTAAGGTCTGCATTAAGGTGCAGCCTGCCACACTCAACTTAGCAAGAAAAAGATCCTCATTTTGGGTGAAACATTCTGAGCAGGTGTTTTGAATACAATGTTTGCCTTCAAAGCTTTATCACAGTAAAAGTCACAGGTGAGCCTGAGCCCCAATACCCATGAATTCCCACTTGCTATGGAGTTCAGGCTCATAATTTCACACCTGTACAGGTGAACTGATTTCTAGCAGGGCTGAGTTCCCAAAACAGCCTTTTCCTTACAGGCATTAAAAATGCCCCTCTTCCATTCTCATAAAACCACCAGAAACTTATTTTTCATTTTCAAAATGAAAACTTATTTTTCATTTTCAAAACAATTCATTTTGGTTTAAATCAGTCCTTGTCTGAGCACCTAGCACAATTGCAAACACACTTCTTTAGGAAACCAGGTGAAATGATTTATTCTTATGAAAAAACCTCTGCTCAAAAAGTTACAAAACTGAGATACCAAGCCCCAGCCTGGATCCAGCAAAGCACTTACACGTTTTCCCAATTGAAACTCATGCAATTTAAATCTAAACATACCCCCAAGTGCACTGGTGGTTTGGGACTGAAAAGCTCAATGCCCAATCCAATTCTACTCAGTGTCACACCAACTATTAAAATCAAACATGAGTTAAGAATGTGCATCCATTGTGGATAATTGCTGGAAGCTTATGGGAAACTGTTGTACAGCCAAAGCATTTTAAATAACATTATCCTAGTTTTATTAGTGTAAACCAGAGAAAGCCCTGCTTTTCTCAGGTTTACCAGAAAGAGGTTGTGTGAACAGCAGAACTAATGAAGACTAATTTCCCATAAATTCAAACTCCTTGTCACCAAAATCCTGCCCCTATGCCCTCACCCCAACAGTTCTGCTGGCTCCCTGTTATTTAGTGTTTCCTCTAACAGGACACAGCCCTTGCTGAGGCTGGCTGAGCAGCTGGCTGCTCCAGAGGGACAGTGATGGGCACTTCCTGCTGGTTCCTCCTCAAAAGGGACACTGCCATCTGTCACTCTTGATTTGCCAGATTCCAAGCTTCACAAAACAATTTCAGAACTTCAGTCACTGAGACTTGTATTTTATTTAATATTTGATTAAAGTTGGCCATAAATTCAACAGCCTTATAGACAATGAGTTAAAAAGCACCAGAGTAAACACAGCTCCCCAGCCAAGGGCCCAAAGCCTTGTTCCTACAGATGGAGGAGTCCTGATGAAAAGTGTCCATTCCTGAATTTAATCCCTCTATTGACTCTACCAAAGGCAAGACTTTGTATAAAACACCATATTAACCTCAGGAGTGTGGAGAAAAACTCCCTTTCTGCTTTTAGGCATGTCCATCAGCTTCTTCCAGGCTCCTTGAGTCCCTCCCCATCACATTTCTATCTCCCTTCTTTGCCACAGACTCAAGCTGCTCTTCTGGGCAGCTGGGAAATAAATGAAGTTTTTGCACCTGTGCTGCCATTTCCTGCCATCTCAGACTAACTCCAGCTGTGGATAACCATGTCCATTGTGGTTTGGGCCCACAGAGGGGTGGGGTGGCCTCTTGTGCATCAATGAATTGCAATTTACCCTAACAAAAAAAATCTGTTCCTGTACCAATGATGCCATTATTTTGATTCCTACCTATGCCAAACTTATATGATAACCACCTTCATGGCTTAGAAAAAGCAAAGTGAGGACACGAGGAGACTACTAAAGCAAAAAAAAAAAAAAAAACAAC